>PVLD010004664.1:0-122439 GCA_004027595.1 Dinomys branickii | reverse complement strand
ATACTAGGAGTATTAAGGGGACCTGTTGCGGGACCTGTCTGGCACACTAGGAAGATGCTAATACTAGGAGTATTAAGGGGACCTGTTGCGGGACCTGTCTGGCACACTAGGAAGATGCTAATACTAGGAGTATTAAGGGGACCTGTTGCGGGACCTGTCTGGCACACTAGGAAGATGCTCAATACTAGGAGTGCAACAGTGACAACAGAGACTGGCCCTGTGGGCTAACGGGACAAAAGATAGCTGACTACGACAAAGCACAATAAATAGATGGGGACATACCTAATGGTAATGTGGCACCATTCCTGGGGAGTTGGCACAGATATTGAGGCTTGGGAGGTTAGGAAAGGTTCCTTGGATAAAGGTGAGGTGGAAGGGTTAAGTAGGAATCACCCCATTAAATGTGCTGGGAGGGCTGGACGTAGCAGGGCATCCAGCACTAGACCAGATGATGGAAGATTGTTTGTTCAAGGCTAGCCTGTGTCACACAGCAAAACCATCACCAAAAAATGATATAAAAAAGGAGAGATGTTAGAGTAGGGGTGGGACTCAAGTAGAAAAGCTTTTTTCTCTCGTAGCTGGCAGTAAGGGAGAGAATAAGACCCTAAGGAATGTTATGGTTGATACATTGTGTCAACTTGGGGAATCTAGAGGTTTAGCTGAGTGACTCAGGAGGAAGCTGGGGTGCTTCCTTTGTAAACATCCTGAGCCTGTGGAAGAGGAGGGCATGGAGATTGTGTGAAAGGTTCACGACCCCTGGGTGGGGGTAGGTTGTTTACAATGTAGGGGAGAAAAGGAGGCTGCTTGCAGCCATTCTTCTCTTTTGCTCTGGTGGTTTTTGCTGTGCTCTGCTGCCCTGAACAGTTTGCCCTCTGCCATGTGCCACTCTGCCTCAGAATCAGCCAAGTATGGACTGAAACTTCCACACACTGTAAGCAAATAAATCTTTCCTTCCTTCATTTTGGGTGTTGGGTATTTTGTCTCAGCAATGAGAGAAAAGTAACCAAGACAGGGAACATAGGGAAGTTTCAAGCGAACAAAAGTCCGAGCTTGGGGTTAGAAAATGGGCGCTAGACTTAGTTCTACCACTGGTGAGACATTGGGCAAGCCATCAAATCTCTCTTGGTGAGATGTCCCTTCTGTTACTATTCCTCTAGATAGAGCCCTGAGATACCAGTGAATGTGCCTGCTAAACATGTGCTTATGTTGCAAAGAGCAAAAAATGTTAAAATATGACACTTTAAATAATCTCCTTTGGTTCAAAACTTACCTCTTGTTCTCCTGATAATTAACTCTTCTCTTTTTAGTTTGGGTTTTGCTGATATAGAGGAAAGAAACTCCCAACCTGCTAGATGTTTGGTGTGAGTTCATGTTCTCTCAAATCGAAGAATGAGTTCAGGAACGATGGTGGTTAAGAGCAGAACATATTTATTAGGGAAAGAAAGCTTCTCTTTGAGAGACATAGAAGGGGTCCCGAGTAGGTTGCTGAGGACCCTGCCTTTTAAAGGGATTTTTATAGGGCAAAACAATGAGGTGAGGGGGGTGGGTCCCAGGTGGGGAAAATGCGAAATCACAGGAGGGCACGAGGTGGGATAAAACTTTGTCCAACCAATAACACCATGAACATAATTGCTCAGGTAATATTCATTAAATGGGGATCGAATGGGGAACATGTCGTGTAGAAGTGGACATGAAACAAAAGAAGGGCTCTTCCTGGTTTCCCCAAGGTGGTAGATTCCTATTTAGAATATCAGTCGCTGTTGTTTATCCTTAGAGGAAGTACGTGGGTACATTTATTTCATCTTTTGCGATCTCCTATGCATCCCATCTTCTGCATTTGCTCCTTTGAGGGCCTAGCCCTGTCCGACAGCCCACACTCTTTCTATCTAATTTAGCTATCTGTAATAATGCCATTTAAGATTCCTCTGCAGTCATTCCAAGTTGATGGCTATAAAAAATATTTATACTGAATGTACTTGAAAGTGTCATTTGGCCCCTTGATATGCTGTGCCAGCAGCAATTCATTATAGTTGCGAATTAGGTGAGTGGTAGTTGGCCAACTTAGTGAGTCATAAAACCTGCTAATTAAAGCTGGAAAATGATTTTTGGTTCATCCTCACTCCTGTGTAACGTCTTCACACATTCTAACCTTGATTCTCCTGTTTGGATTCAGTAAGAGATGCCCCTGCTCTTACTTGCTGCAGATATGCTCATTGGAAAAAGAAAAGGCTTTCTGATACTTAATTCAATCTTTTACTAAGTATCTTCTCACACTCAAAAGATTGAAGTGGGGGTTTTAAACTTGCAATAATAATGCACAGTTCTCAAAACATCATTTCCTCAGAATAGGTTTTTCAAAAAAGTTTCATACTCTTAATTGTTCTGTTTTTTCTTAACAAAATCCGTATTACCACCCATTTTTCTTAAAACCTGGCATTTTCTGTTTAATCTCTGCTTTATGTAGTAAACAAAGGGAAAAATACTGGAAAGAATGGATAGTCTTCCAGGAGTGACAGTTGGTGTTTTAGCACCTGTCTTTACACCTGGGAGACAGGGGCCGAGGTGATTAAAATCCCTATTGTTCTTTGAAAGGACCAGATTTCATACTTAATGCTGGCTTGTTTTTGTCATTCACTTTTTTCCATAAAATAAGCTGGGAAGACCTTTTCCATGATAAGACAGGCAAGATTAAAAATTTGGTCCCAATTTTACAGTGTTGTTGTGCTTCTTTGAGGTGTGATATAAAATGCATCTTCCTGAAATTATAGAACATTTATTATTTGTCCAATATTTAAGGAAAATAAAGGGGCCTGTCTCTAGGTACTTAGCATACATTCTCGATATTTCTAGGGTCTAAATCTAGTCCCGGAGGAAATTTATTATTTCCTTGGTAGATGTTTTCTTTTCTTATGGGAGAATAAATGCCTCCCCCCTTGTATTCTGTTCTATTACATTGTAGCACAAAAAGCAACTGTGACCAGAAAGCTTTTGAAATGCCTAACAGTTCTCTTAACAAGGGAAAGAAATATTAAACTACATCTACTGAGAGTTAGCAAATGGACTTCGATAGAGGTCAAAACAATGACCTTAAATTCATATGATTTATTCATTTAAACATGGTTTATGTCCCTTATATATTTTTTCTCTACCCTTGTTAAATACAATATAGAAAGGTACATTTTTCCAAAAGTATGATCTATTGTCTCAACTACTTTTCCTACTGGAATTTTGCTCAGGTGCTCCCTGTACTTTTAATTAAGTGTGAAAATCAGGGTATGCTGCCATGTAGCACCAAACTTTGATCTCATGTTTTTGTGAATTTTATTCCTTCACTTGGGACATAGATGCTGGTGTTTCTTAAAATTTAGTTCTGGATCTTTTTTCTTTTCTTATAGCCACGCAAGCTTTTATTTACTCTCAAGGTCTGCTGCAATTGTCACTTTCAGGAATGACCCCTAAACACACATTTCTGCTTCTGGCCCCTCTCCTTAGAGCTCAGCTTGCCCATCCAAGTCTTTGCTGCCCACATTTCTTTATAGATTTCCTGTCAGAAGTTGTAACAGTGTATCTCCAATCATAGACACTAAAAGTAGTCTAAGGTGGGGCTCAAAAACAGACAAGTTTGTATACGAGTTGACGTCTGCACATTGAGGCAAATCACATACATTTTAAAATTTCAATTGTTCTATTAACTAATTCAACGCATTAAACTTAGTCCTCAGCTCTAGGACCTGTGTATACAGGAACCCTACAGGGACAGGTGGAACTGTAGGTGGGGAAAAGGACCTCACTGAGCTTTATTAGATCAAAAGGAAAACTTACTAAATGCAGTTTCTGTCCTTATGGGTAGACTCTAAAGTTGGAGTAAATAAAAAGACAAAAGACAGAAAAACTGGCTAGACTTAGGAGAGCTGCCAGGCAACACAAGTACCAAGAAAGCCAGCTCCCCTTGCCCACCTGACAATTTGAGGGGGACAAGAGACTGCCTCCGAAGGACTCGTATTTAATATGTAAGACGTGAGCGTGCACCCACACACACGCACTTACGCATGAGTCGGTTCTCCCCTTAACATCAGTATTGTATTACACCAGATACACACGTGCACATATGTTCCCTTTAGTTAATCACTGAATAAGCTGCTTCCTAACGTGCCCTCTTACTCATTGCAAAGGGACAGGAAGCAGCCAAATGGCCAGAAGGCCTAGATTAAGACCGAAGACAGTCAAGACTACAGAGCAGATATTGACAAGTGCCCACCTGGAGGGAGACACTAGTCCCCAATGAAAGGTGCCAGGTTTAGGATCACATGCAGCTGCGTTTTCAGCAGAGCAGTGGCATGTTGCTTCACAGTGTGGCAAGCTGCCCATCCCTGGATGGATGCCTAGTTTATCATCAATTGGATAAAATGTGCTTTACGCCACTCAGTCCTTCAAAGGTTTCAGATCATCCTGAATTTCAGAAGCCCATTTCTATATATACTTAACATTTATAGAATTCTATACTTCTCTAAACTTTAAATGAGTTCCTATGCCATTATTATTTTTTGTTGTTGTTTGAGACAGGGTCTCATTGTGTAGTTCAGGCTGGCCATGAACTCACTGTGCAGCCCAGGCTGGCCTCAAATTCACAGCAGTTTTCCTGCCTCAGCCTCCCAAGTCCTGGGATCACAGGCATGTGCCACCACATCCAGCTCCTTGCCTTTATTTAAGAAATTACTCCTGAATAAGAAGTGGGCAGACCCAGACAGTACCACAGATTCCTAAGGCTCGTGATAGTGAGTTATGCTGGACTTTCAACATAAGGAAGTTATTTACCAAATCCAGTCCATTGCTTTTTGTGTTATACAGCAAAGTTTAAATTAAGAAGATTCCACGAAATCTGGTAAATTCAGTCATTCTAAGGAGAATCTAGAGATAAACCCGTATGATTGGAGAGAATATTTTAGTGTCATTTCTTGGCCCCAGACCCTTACAAAATTCTACAATTTGTCAAGGACTGTGAATGCAGGCTCCGAAGGACACAGAGTTTCATGTAATGGAACATTTTGTTTCATTCCCTTTAATCTGAACTCTCGTGAAGACTTGGAGAAGCAGGAAAGGGGGTTACCTATCAGTGAACAGATGAGTTGGTAAATGTAAAATGAGACCTATTTTGCTTATTGTGCATGAGCTGGGAAGCAAACCAGACATATTACACATGGGAGGATAACCCCATGCGAAACAAAATAACCACACCGTCTCTGTCACTCTGATCCTGTGGACTCGGGCTGAGAGACTTCCGGACTCTTCGCGCTCGGGGCCGCCGGGGCCGGAAGGGCGCGGCCGAAGGCTGAACGAGTGGGGCCTGGGGGCGTGCCCCCGCGGAGGCGGGGCCAACATGGCCGCCACGGGCGCTTGGAGGACCTAAGAGGCGGTGGCTGGGGCCACGCCCCTGGCGGGAGGGCCGCTCTGTGCGCGCCCGCTCTATGATGCTTGCGCGCGTCCCCCGCGCGCCGCGCTGCGGGCGGGGCGGGTCTCCGGGATTCCAAGGGCTCGGTTACGGAAGAAGCGCAGTGCCGGCTGGGGAGGGGGCTGGATGCGCGCGCACCCGGGGGGAGGCCGCTGCTGCCCGGAGCAGGAGGAGGGGGAGAGCGCGGCGGGCGGCAGCGGCGCTCTCGGCGACTCCGCCATAGAGCAGGGGGGCCAGGGCAGCGCGCTCGCCCCGTCCCCGGTGAGCGGCGTGCGCAGGGAAGGCGCTCGGGGCGGCGGCCGTGGCCGGGGGCGGTGGAAGCAGGCGGGCCGGGGCGGCGGCGTCTGTGGCCGTGGCCGTGGCCGGGGCCGTGGCCGGGGACGGGGCCGGGGCCGGGGCCGGGGCCGCGGCCGTCCCCCAACTGGCGGCGGCCTTGGCGGCGACGGCGGCGGTAGCGGCGTCGGCAGCGGTGGCGGCGGCGCCCCCCGGCGGGAGCCGGTCCCTTTCCCGTCGGGGAGCGCGGGGCCGGGGCCCAGGGGACCCCGGGCCACGGAGAGCGGGAAGAGGATGGACTGCCCGGCCCTCCCCCCCGGATGGAAGAAGGAGGAAGTGATCCGAAAATCTGGGCTCAGTGCCGGCAAGAGCGATGTCTACTACTTCAGGTACCGGGGTGTGTGGGGGGGCGGCGGGGTCAGGCGGGGTTCAGGGGTCAGGCGCTGCCCGGGCTGGGGATCCCAAGATCAGAGCGGGGCCCGAGGGAATGCGGCGAGGATCGGCTGGCCTGGGTAGCGCGACGTGCCTGCAACCCTTGGGTGAGAGCTGACCCCAGTACTATGCGAGGCTTAGAATCTGGAAGGTAAGAGCATCTTAGTCAGAGGCGTCGGGGAAAGTGGTTTGCGAAGAAAAGGTTGCCTAGGCAGGAATGGTTCGTCCATTGAAGGGTTAAAGAAAGGTGTAGTTCATTGACAGTATAAAACTAGTCATCGTTGGCTCCTGTCCTTGCCTGTCCCAGATTCATCATCAGCAGGCAGTGTTTAATCATGGACATGTGGGAGAATCGGCTATCTGTAGGAGAAAGGTTTCAGTTACTTTGTGGGATCCTGGAAAGTTTCGCATAAAGTAGGCATTTGGCATGCCTGAAGTTTTTTGAAACTTCTTGGTGTTGCAGAGCATACTTTTGACAACGGAAACACTGTACCAAGTTAGTTAGACTCCTAGACCACCATTGGTCCCACGGGGAACGCTGGCAGTGTCTGAAGACTTTCCTTGGTTCTCACACTAGGCGAGGTGGCACCTAGTGGTTAGAGGTCAGAGATGGTCCTATTCAGTGATATACAGGACACGCTGGCAATAAAGAATTATCTGGAGTTAAACGTCACCAGGGCTAGGGTTGAGAAACCTTAAATGCCTTAAGGTTTTTTACTTCAATACTGCAATCCTGTGGTCATGCTGTTCGTGTTTTTAGTTTGTATAGAACAGTAAGCTAAAAAAACTGGCTGTTAATCTCAGTGGAATTACAAACAAATGTGTTAGCATTTTTTTATAAACCATTCCATTTATAGAAAAGAGTGTAAACACGTTATATTCAGTGGTTTGGAGGGCTGTGTTACAGACCGGTGGAAGCATTTTATAGGGAATGTATTATTGGAGCCAGTTGTTGACCATTTAGGCATTGGAATAATTTAGGAAAAATTTCTTCTGAAGTCGCACTTGGAAAATATTTGTGTGTGCAAATATACAAATATATAATATGTGATTACCTCTGACGTAACATGCAAATATGAACACTCCTTGCCCCATACGGGGAGCCCAGTAGGACTTCTGGTATCTTTGGGCAAGCACTCTCCCAGTGAACTGTTTCCAGGCTCTGAACATACGTTTCATGGTTACTCAAATATGTGGGTGAATAGTTTTAGTAAATTCCAATCTCTAATGATAAAGGGGAAATCTCATTTATTAAAAAATAAAGATGATTATCTTGTTTTATATTTTTATCATTCAGCATTAATGTAATGCTGTGAAAGTTACCGTGGTTTGAAAGGTTTTTTTTCCTAGCATCATTTGTTGCATTTAGTGATAATCATAATTGTTTATTTTTGTGTAGTCTTTCATTTACATCACATTTTGTTTTCTTTGTAATTAGGCATAACTTGTGAGCTGTATGCTAATGTCTTGTAGGCAAGAATATTATATGTCTGGGATTGAACTCCTTGAGGAATGGATCTATTCTCAGTTGACCATCTTAGAGTTTGAGTTTCATTCCCTATGCAATTCTCCTGGGATATGATTTGTTTGGTTTTAGGATGACGTATTTGTTCAGATTAACTTTTGGTTATTACAAAGCTTTTTTTCCCTTGCTCTTATGGTAGCTAGAAAGTTATTTTGTTTTTTTTGATGGTACCAGGAATCGAACTCATGACCTCAGGCTTGCCAGGCAAGCACTTCGCCGCTGAGCTACATCCCCAGCCTTTAGAAAGTTATTTTAAAAAGTCAAGCCAGGTGGTGCATGCCTGTAGTGTGCGCTTCTATGGAGACTGAGGCCAAGGATCACTTGAGCCCAGCTTGAGGCCAGCCATAACAATGTAGTGAGACCCCGTGTCTAAAAAAATAAAACTAGAACTTTGGGCTAGGGATGTTGTGTAGAGTGTTTACTGAGCATACCTGAGGCGTTTGTGTCCTGGCATCACAAAAAAATTGCTAAGAACATCGCTGTAGTGACCATTTCAACTTGGGATCACAGCTTCTTGAATGTTGTAAATGTTTAAATGTTAAATTCTTCATACAGGCTCCATACATGTTTTATGGTTGAAAAGTCTGAACAATGTAAAAGAAATTTCCTAAGCAAATTTATTGTAAGGCAAGTCACAAAGTAGTGTAGTGATAATTATTCTTTGAACATTTATTTATGAGATGTTATAGCACGGTTAGTGCAAAATGGAAAAAACACCGATGGATTTGTGTCACTGGCGTTTAGTGCAGAGCTAGACAAAGTGCAGTTTAGTTTATTGACTACAAAGTGTGAGTTACTATGCAGGATTGTTAACGCCTATTTTTTGATTTCTTTCTAAGATTACGTTCTGAAAGTGTAGAATGCATGTAGCATGCTATTAGACTTGCAATATAGTAGTTTCTGACGTGTGAGTCGCTTTCAGTGATAAATGATGTTGGCAGCCTACTTACTGTGGAGAAGGACAAATTATTTTTCAACCTGCAGTGTTAACTGCTTTACATATCAGTGTCCTTTATACACATTGTGCTAAAAAAAAAAAACCCAAAACAAAAACCAGTCGCTTGCAAAGGCCTTGCCATATTTGTTAGCAGGTGGGTGAAGAGCGAACTCTCCAGTTGGTTTTGTGAACACCTGCACCCAGCTGTTCACAAAGATTGTAAAGGTGCTAACCCTTGAATTAGCCTGCCCCTGGGGAGATTAATTTAATCTGCCTGTTAATGTAAGGCGTGCTGACACTTATTAATTGGGCTGAAATTAAGCTCATCAAAAGAGGTTCCAATTTTGTTGGTAAATTTTTTGGTTGCTTCCTGAAACTGGCAAGTTTTAATAGAAAGGTGCTACTGCTCGTTGCCAGTTAAACAACATAATTATGTTTTCTGTCAGGATTACTGATAAATGTTGTGGCAGTTCATACATTATCACCCAAAATGTGGTTTTTAAACAGGTGTGCTTAGATAAAGTTGGAGCCATTGGTATAGGTTCTGAAAAAGTTTGTTGCCAGCATTTTTTTTTTTAAATTTATTTATTTATTGTTATTATTGTTTTTTTTACTTTTTTAATGTATGTGGTGCTGGGGATCAAACTCAGGACCTTGTGTGTACAAGGCAAGAGCTCTACCACTGAGCCACATCCCCAGCCCTGTTGCCAGCATTTAAACCCATGATTTGAACAATAATGGTCTCCACTGGTCTCTTCTTGATCCTGTTACTTCTCATTTTTGGTTCTCTGCATAATGTTCACTGATCGATGTTTTTGAAATACTTTCTCTTCATAGAATCCTTTAGGAGCTCTTACTTGCCTTTTTTTTCTAATCAAGTGTAAACTTGTAGGATTCTAAGTTCTTCGTCATAACTGGGGTTAAAGACCTAGGAGTTATGGTAAAATTACTATAGGTGCTGCCATAAAGTATCATCTGGTTGGATACTAGAAACATAGTAATGAATAATTTTGACTTTCAAAATTATGATGCATTTACACTAGATCACTTCTCTGAAAAAAGGTGCAGTAGAACAAGAGAAGTAAAGTAATTATGGAGACTAGGCATCTGAACAAAAACTAAAATAATTGTACTCTTTGATCCTGAAAGAAGATTCAGTTGTAATTGAGGTCTGTAAGATCATGACTGATATTAAAGTAGGCATTTCTTGGGAAGACAGCATAAGAATTAAGAGGTGTTCCCAGTCTGCACTTAGCAGTGAGTGCAGCCTTGAGCATGTTGTGTGAGTTCTCTGTGCTGTTTTCTGTTTGTAAAATAGGAATGATTGTTACTGTACCTCCTAGTGTTCACCACATTTGAACCCTACTAGTGTTTATTATAAGGATTCAGTTCTAGAACCCAACAATAAATATGAAGAGTTCTTGAAGATGTGTGTGTATATGCATATGTATTATTATGTATTGCATATATAATGCCTGCATTATTTCATATATATATATAAAATATGGAGTAAGAACAGTTTAATAGCTAATTCTGGTTGTATGGACTGAACATATAAATAGATTTATCAGTCATACAAGTATATCCTATTCGTTAGTAAATGAATTAGTATGATGTGGATGCATGAATTCTGAATCATTAAGGGTGTCAAAGGTTAACCAACTGTCTACTCTTTCTTTTGTCTACTCTTTCTTTTTTTTTTTTTTTTGTCAGAACTCCCCCAAACAAAAAATCAACCAACCAACCAGCCAAGAAACCACAAAACAACCTCTTTTGGTAGTATTTGGAGATAACTGGCTAAATGGACTACAGAAGGGAATTGTGACCATTGTCACAGTTCTTACAAGTTCATGTTAAAATTATCTTTCAGTAAAAAGTTTTATCCTTATTATAGATTCAGGATCTTGAATCCAAAAATCTGAAGTTTGAAATATCCTAAAATCTGAAACTTTTTTATGTTGACAAGACACCAGAAAGAGAAAATTCCATACAAAACTTCATATAGCAGGTCACAGTCAAAACCCAGGTGTACTAAAAAACTACTGCATAAAATTTCCTTCAGCCATGTGAGTAAAGTGGTTTTTTTGTTTGTTTTTGGTGGTACCAGGAATTAAACATGAATTTGTGCTTGCCAGGCAGACTCTGTGCTGCTGAACTATATCTCTGGTCCCCAATAAAGTGCTTTTGAAACAGAAGTAAATTTCATGTTTAAAAAAAAAAAATTTCATGTTTAGACTTGGATTCATTTCCAGATGCCTCATTATGTTTGGGTAAATATTCCAAAATCTGAAAAAATCCAAAATAGAAATGATTGTAACCTCCAGCGTTTGGGATAAGGGGCCTCAGCTGTACTTTCTTTAGGGTTATTCCTGTCCAGGTAAGGCTGGCATCTGCTAGGTTACTCACGTACTTACTTTCTTAGAATCTTTGTCTCACATAAGCTGTCTCCTTTCACTCTAAAGCATGGTGCTTCCCACACAGATGCTCCATGGGTGTCAAGTTATTAACACTCCATTTAGAATTCTGTAGAAAAGCCTTATGTGACTTCTTATCTTTTATTTATTCTACTTGTGTTTGATGAAATTCTTTGAGATATTTTATTATGGTTAAATATGTTGTGTTTGCAATTTGCATCATTAATGTGGAGGGTACTATGAGACAGCTGTTTTCTGGGATTTTCAGTGTTAGAGAGAAGGGTAAGCAGGATGCTTGTGCAGATGTGAGTAAGAAATCAGTGTTTGAATTTCATCAGTTATTTTATAGGATATAGTGTCTTCTGTCTCTTGGTGCTATGTGTATTATATAATCACAACCCTCATAATTTTGATGGATTTGATATTGTCAAATGAACAAATTTATCAAATGAACTACTATGTATGATTTTCATATCCTTACGAGGAACAGGTGCAATTTCTTCCATTTTTGCAGATGGGAAGTTTACACAGGGAAGTTAATGTGCTGGAGGTTGTACTGGTAAGTAAACAGTTAAGAATCCTCAAGTAGGTGATTTAACCCTAGACGCACCCCCTTCCCAAAGTGGGTATTGAGCCTGGGCTGTTAGGGATGGTAGGCAGACTCTTTATCACTACATCGCGCATCCAGACCTTGAGATAGTCTTGCTGAGATGGTCTCAGACTTTCAGTTCTTCTGCCTTGGCCTTTGGGATTGGGAATATGTGCTGCCTTGTCAGGCTGAACCCCAGTACTTTTCACCGCTGCTTGGCGTGGCACACGTATTCCCTACTTGTGTCCTCAAATACTGCAAGACCTCACATTTAATCTACTTTATTGAGGTTGCTGTGCCAGCGAAATAACATAATTATTTACTATTATACTGTATTCTGAAGATGTCAGAGTGTGAATTTTCAGCCTATGTTAGTGAAACCATTGTATCTAAGAATGACCTTTCAGCTTTATGTAATACTAATGAGGAAAAAAATGGAAAAAATTATAGTAAATTAACATAATTAAAGGAGTATTATTCTTGGTAGTAGAAGAATTCGGTTCTCTATGTTCAGCCTAGGATAAACACTGTTATTTCTTAGATTTTTAGATAGGTAACACATTCCCTAAGGAGCAATCTATAAGATCTTCATTTTAAAAGCTTTCACTTAAATAAGAAGAAATCAAGCTGTCATTTGAAGGCTAAGTATAGCCTATAAAATACTTTTCATTTACTTTCAGAGTTGAGATAAAATTGAAATATACCCTAATGACCAATTTTTTAAAAAAAGCTTTTTAGTTGGAGAAAAGAAAGAAATTGAATATTTATTAAGAACTTGTTTTATAATACAAAGTTTGGGTTGCTTTCTTTTTTCTGGGTACTGCTTGATTGAAGTCTGTATTGAGAAATGAAAGACTTAGGAAGACTGTGCTCCCTCAGCTGCACCATCCTATTTTTTTGTGATATGCTAGAGGAATTTTTGTTAAGATGTAACCTCATCTGTCTTTCATCTGATTTTTAGAATCTGACATGCAAAAGTTCACCTGCCACCCCTATCCACAGTACCTGTGTTAGAGGAAATACATAGCTTGAAGGGAACTCATGCATATGCTGTCTAAAAATAATTTCTAACAAAAATCAGTAGATGATTTTTTCAAATCATTTTAAAATATTTCATTAATTTTTATTTATTGGAACAGAAGCAGGTGATTTGCAAAGGGAAGGTTATGCTTTTTGTTTTTAAAATTTTATAATGGGACTAGCAAAAATTCATTCATTCAGTTGATGTTTGAAGTCTTCTCAAAACCTTCATGATCAATTAGAAATAAACGGTTAACTCTTTTTTTTTTTTTTTTTTTTTTTTTTTGCGGAACAAGGGATAGAACTCTGAGAAGAACCCTGCACTTGCCTGGCAGGCGCTTATGCCACTGAGCTATGTCCCCAACCCTAAACTGTTAACTCTCTTATTTCATGGGATTATGCCCTCTTTTCCTTTTTTTTTGGTACCGAGAATTGAACTCATGACCTCACACTTGCCGGGCAGGTGCTGTACCGCTGAGCTACCTCCCTGGCCCTGTTTCATGGGATGATGGTTTGGCTGTAGATTAGTGGCATTTGCAGCTCCTGTTTATTGGTGTTCTATTGTCCTTAGCCATTTTTCACTAAAACTCGACTAGAAAAATTGTAAAATAGTCCAGGCCTGGTGTTGCACACCTGTAATTCCAGCACTCTGGAGGCTGAGGCAGGAGGATTGCTATGAGTTGAGGCCAGCCTGGGCTACACAGTCAGACTCTGCCTTAAAAAAATTGTCAAATGAAATTTTACTTACTGTTACCAGAACTTCTCAGTCAGTAACTTCCTGAGGAAGGAGAACGGAAGTGTGACGTAGAATGAAATTTTGGCAGGGTCTTGACCTTGTGCGTTTTCTTTTATGCTGTAATACAGATTCCAGCTCATTCGTTTGGAAACTTGGATGTATGTAAGCTCTACATGAATATAAGTAATAAAGAACATTTAAATTAGATTTTAGAATTGAATATTTAGTATTTGTCAAGAAGTATTATGAATTATTTACAAATATGAGAACAGCATCATCCGTTTTTAAAGATTTCTTGGAATTATTTTGCCTTTACACCGGAGGAATCCTTAGACAAAACATGAGAGAATATTCTTAAATTTTTAATAGGCGTGCATCTCCAAAAACAGGTTTTTCTCAGTCCCCCCCCATAGAAACAGGCCAGTTTTACGGCATTTTGAGCGCAAATCTGTTTTTTTTTTTTTTTTCCCGGGACCGGGGATCGAACTCAGGGCCCTAGTGCTCAGCGGCAAGCACTTAGCCCACTGAGCTGTACCTCCAGCCCAAGCGCAAATCTGTTAACGTTTACATTTGCTTTAATAAGTAACAAGTCTTTGTTGCTTACCAGATTCTGCCCTTCCTCAAGGTGAGGGACTGAAATTCAGTTTTGAATATTCACTGTCCAGCACAGTCTCTGGTATATGAAAAATTTGGAATAAGTCCTTGCCGAGCGAAGCACACGGTTAATTCCCTTCTCTATTAAATCTGAAAGAGTCACGGTTCCTACTGGATGTGGTTAACAGAAGCCCTAACGGTACTGGATCGAGGGTGCCTCGTGCCCCTGCTCTGCCCACATCCGACGCTGTGTTAAGTCAGCTGGGTGATTCCTGAGCAGCTGCAGTGTTCTCTTTGAACCTGTGTGTGTGAAGTGCTTATGTGTGTACACTGTAGGCTTTAGATAGAAAGGGAGCCATAGGACTTTTGATTTCCTTTTGATATTGAATAGAACCTTTTGTCCTTTCAAAAAATCTGCCATCGAAAATTGCTTTTGTATTGTCTTGGGAGGATATTTCAACCTAGTTTGAACTAAATTATTACTTCTTTTGCTGTAATTTTGAAGATGTTATAGTGCATTGAAGAGACCTACAATAAAAGTGAAATGGACATATATGACATGCTGCTTTTATTATTAGGTTCTTCAGTCAGCACATCACGTTGCCATAGGAATTCTGAATTTGTAAGTCCCCTGCACTGTGTGCCTATTTGAGGACTTGTGCATTTTCCACAGACCACACCTGGGGAGCCATAGTTTAGAATACAGAACGAGGACTTTGGAGTGAGAAATGTGTAGCTCGAATTGTGCTTTATTGCTTTAACTTGGACAGATTTTTAAATCTTCTGTAAGCCTCTGGTTGTTGAAGTATACATCCAGGGTAAGGATATATGTGAGGCCTTTGGTATACAGTAGATGGTCACACCAGTAACATGTTAATTCTTTTCTCCTTGTTTATAAAGAGAAGCAGGTGCTTCGGAAATATGTGAAGATTTACAGTATTTGGTTATAATTTGAAATGTTATTAGGGTAACATCTTTTGTGTTACTACTATAAATTATAGTTAACAGGATTTTTTAAAAACTACTTTTTTCTTGGTAACCAGTGCTCAATGTGGAAGATTGAGAAAATATAAAAGAATTTAGAATACGAAATAATAATCATTATTCAGGTCTCCAAATGAACATCTAAGAATATTCGATATTTATTATTTAATATGAATATTTTGACCTAGTATCCACAGTCTGTATTTTAGGAGTGTGTGGAATGTGTATGGATGTGTATATACATTTGTACAGTTTTTATTATGGAGAAGTACAAACACGCAAGTAGATTTTTAAAAAATATAATGAATTCCCCTGTATTCACCTTTCAGTTTTAAGAATTACTGATTTCTGGCCAATCTCGTTTTATCCACAATTCCCTCCTCCCAGTTGTATTGTGAAATAATTTCCAGACAGATTTCCTTCCTGAATTTCCATAACAATGTCTAGTCACTAATTCGTTGAAGATAAATAGTAGCGCCTCCGCACCCCCAGCCAAGTCTCTCTGTCTCTGTCTCTCTCTTTTTTTTTTTTTTTTGGTGATACTGGCGATTGAACCAAAGGCATCCGCACTGGGCTATGTGTACATCCCTTTTTGTTTTTGAGACAGGGTCTTGTTAGTCGGCATGTGGAGCTCAAACTTACGATCCTCCTGCTTTGTAGCCTCCCAGATGGCTGTATTCTTGGCATGTGCTGTCATGCCCCCTTTGTGAGTCTTCTATACTATGTGAAATTGTGTGCTGATTCCTTAAAGTTTATGTTGAAGAAAAAAAATACTGTTACATCTTTTAAAAGCCGCCAAATAGTATATTTTTCTTATTAATAATTTAAAAATACTTTTCTATTGCTACCCCTTTAATGGTCAGATTTCTTTGTCTAATGTCTTGATTTTTTCCCCCTATTACTGGGAATTGAATCTGGGGATGGTATACCATTGAGCTCCATCCCCAACTCATTTTTAATTTTTATTTTGAGACAGGGTCTTGCAAAATTTGCACAATTGCCTAGGCTGACCTTGAACTTGCTATGTTCTTGCCTTAGTGTTTGAAATAAATAGCTGGGATGACAGGCATGCTTTTTTCATGCCCTACAAGTATTGATATCTTTAAAAACTGCTTTTCAGTGCGTGGTGATGCGCACCTGTAATCCCAGTACTCGGGAGACTGGGGCAGGAGGATCGCCATGAATTTGAGGCAAACCTGGGCTATGTAAGTGCGTTTAAGGCTAACCTGCACTATATGGTGAGACTTTGTCTCAAAAAAATTAAACTTTTCAATTTTCAGGGGAAATACTGAATTAGTATACTTCACTGTTTACATTTTAAACATTTTGTTGTAGAAAATTTTAAACATACATAAACAAGTGGAACTGTGTACAAAACTACTCAGCCTGTTGTTAACACGTGGTTAATCTTACTGTGTCTCTCCTCAGTCTACTACATCTGACCAGGCCTTCATTATTTTTGTTTAATTTTTAAAAAAATTTTATGGAAGGCCTTCGTTATTTGAAGCAAATCTGACATCGTATACTTTCATTCATGAATAAGTACTTTAGTAAGGCATTTCTGAAGATTTAAACTTGTGAAATTTTATAATCATAGAGCTTGATGTAAAACTAGCAGAGAACCCAATGAGCAATTCATGATTGCTTCCTGCAAGGAGCTGGGGGTGGGTGGGTGGGTGTGTGGGTGTGGGTGTGTGTGTGTGTGTGTGTGTTATAGGGTTGTACTTAAGTAGGAAGTAATTACAAATTGCTATATGGGTTCAGAGGAAGGAGATGTTTCTATTACTGGGTTTGGTGGATGCTTAATGATATGGTACAGGTGTAGGATATTAGATGAGGGGCATTTTTGGTATCTTGGGGATGGTGGTTATAAGACGTGTGGCTCTTAATAGCTACTTAGTCTGTTAAGAATACAATAGAGTGAATAAACCAATGTGCCTGGAGCAAAGGTAAGAGAAATGGAAAGTACGGTAAAAAGCTTAAAAAATTCCAAATGAAAAAAGAATTCCATATGCAGGGCTAAAATGTTTGGCTCCCTTTTGCTAATGGCATAAAGTCGCTTGAAGGGTTTCATTCTTGGTTTTTAATTTTAATTTATTTTATAACGTATGTTAACATGAATTGTACATATTTGTGGGGTTATTTTACATACTTTTAATTTTCAGTGCTTAACATAAAAATGGATTGCACGTATTAACGTACATAAAAACATGATAAAATTAATACTTTAGCGTGGATATTTTTAAAGAGGAGCTGTGGTCACAGTGTGGTGTTTTAGAAAGATCAGTGTGAATAGTTAGAATATAGAGAGGCTAGCATATACACTATAGGTAGCTAGGTCACTCATCAACACATTGTGAGCTCCAAAGGGCTTGCATGAGTTCATCCCTATGGCACTTGTGGTGGTTACAGCCTCCACAGCTTCTCTCTTAGGCCTGTTTTGCTCCCTCCTTGCAGCTTTCCTCAGATGATCCACAGTCCTGGCTTTTCTAAACTTCTGAGGTCTCCAGTGCACCTTTTGCTTCACACTCACAGCTTCACACACTGCCCCCTGAGGGGCACACTGCCTGGCCTCCCAGGCCTTCTGAAATCTGGGTGGAAGCCTCTTTAACCTCAGGACTCTTGCATTCTCCATGCACCTAAAGCCAGGGCCACGTGGATGATGCCAAGGTCTGCTGCAAGCTAGAGCAGTAGCCAAACTTTTCTCTCTCTTGGCCATAGGGATTGACTGCCTGGATCGCTGGGCACACTGAATCCGGTTCTGAGGAGCAAATTCTGTATGCCGCCTCCATTCTGGAACCTGGTGCTCTTCAACCACATGGTCAGATATAGTCATAGCAACGATCCCACTCCATTGGTACCAGAGTAATCAGTGTATCTATCTACACTGGTAGTTTCGATCTGAAGTGATAAAGACTATATTTGGGCTGTGGCAGTGGGAATGCAGGGGGCCTCTAATGTTATTTAATAACTGTTATGGTTTGTGATGTCTTGGGGGTTTCATGATCCAAAGCTGAGATGAAGGGTGTGACTGCTATACCCATTTTAGGACGGGTGGCCTGCATAAAATGTAAGGGACAGGAAGTTTTGGTTCTCTCACTTGCTTTTCCTGTCTGTCCCCACCGTGAACTGTTGCCCATTTGCCATTGGATCCAGCCGAGTATGGACTGACAAACCGAGCTAAATAACCCTTCTGGGGCTGGGGATATAGCTCAGTGGAATAAGCGCTTGCCTAGCAAGCGCAGGGTCCTGAGTTCGATCCCCAGTACTGCAAAAAAAAAAAAAAAATAACCCTTCTGTCCTCTAGCTTTGGGTGTCAGGTATTCTGTCTCTGTGAGGAGAGAAAAGAAAGACAGCAACTGATGAGACGTAAGAGATGGGAATAATATTAGATAAAAATACAGCAGGAACAAACTTTAGTAGATCGGAGCTTACAAAAGGCGTGTGCTTTGTGGGATGAAGTTGAAGTGGGGTGTGGGTAGCTGAATTTTGCATACTTTTGTGTCACTGTATGTGTTGAAGCAGTGGTATACATTCTTGTATTGGTTTGGTGGCTTTCTGATTATAGGCTTTGTGCTTAAGTACAAAAATAAAATTCTAATTTCATATTTTTAGTAAACACTTGATTTCTAGCGATGATAGTTATACATTATGTAGTTGGGAAAATCTTTTTCTTTGAATAGTTATAACAAGTAAGCTGTAACACATGAAGGGGTAGAAATAACCTTTTGTCTCCGATTTTTCCAGTGCTGTTGCTTATAGAATTTTTAGTGTGAAGATTTGCATTCCTGAAAATTGCTTCCTGATACTGAGGGTGAGCGATGGAGCTGTGCACGTGCTCAGAAGCCGCACAGCCAGTCATTTCCTGTCTGCGGTGCCCTGGTCACGGGCTAGCTCATGTCCTTCCACTCTAGGGATGGCCACTCACTGGTGACTGTCTTAGGGAAGGGTTTGAGGTATGCTTGTGTTTGGTCTTTGTAATGCTTTGACTAAACTTCTGGATTATCCATGTTGACTAAAACAGCGTGAAAATAGTAGGCTGTGTTAGAGCAGTGGTTCAGCAGGTAGTTTCATAGACATACAGCAGATTTTCTGCAAATACAGTTTTTATGTCATTATCTCATTGGCCGTTCCCTAATTGTCTAGTTCAGGCAATCATGATCACAGCTGAATTAGTAATGTGACAAAAATGTGAATACATTTTTGGTAGCTTAAAGGTTGATACCTCAGTTACCTTTTCAGATTTGAAAATCCAATGCCAGGTAAAATGTTTATTTTGATATTTTATACTTGAAAATTCTAAGATAGAATTAGTTTAAGAATTTCTTTAAACAATTTAATCAAAATGAAAACCCGGGCTTGGTGGTGCACACCTATAATTCCAGCACTCAGGAGGCTGAGGCAGGAGGATCTCTGAGAATTTGAGACCAGCCTGGTTTATGCAGTAAGTTCAAGGTTAGCCTGAATTACATAAAGAGACCTTGCCTTTTTTTTTTTTTTTTTTTTAAAGAGAGGAGGTAAAAAAAGAAAAAAGAATTTTAACTGATGAAATGTTCTTACATGAACTGGAAAAATACAGTTAATGTGTTTGATTTTCAATTAGTCCTTTTCTTCAGGGTATTTGAATAGTGTGTAGGAGAAATTAAAGACGCAATTGCAAGTTGGTTCAGGAATGGTGTGTCTGTAGGGCAGTTGACGGAATATTTTTTTTGCAGTTGAAAATGAAAATAATATTTTGTTACTGAGATTAGAAATAATCTTTGTCAGAGAAAAATGAAAATGACTAATATCCGTCATCATTCTACAAGAGTTAAAACAAAATAATTTCCCTAAGTTATGAATTGATACTTTTAAAATAGAAACTTAGTCACTTTCCAAATCCTGATGTTTCTGAGACCTGAACCTACAGCCAGCGTTTTAGAGACAGATGGTAATTTATGTGCTCTGATTAATAACCAGTGCTGGTGTCCTCCATTTGCCACTCCGTGGGTGGACTTCCTACATTAACTCTTTCTCTGGGGCTGTGCTTCTGTTGCTTACCTTCATCTTTTGCAGAACAAAATCCCTGGCCTTGAAATCTCCTGGAGCAACTAGCTTGAATTTTCTTAAAGCATAGCACACAAATTGTAGTTAGAGAAGAAATAATGGTTTAGACTGCTGCTTCTGTACAGCAGTGTGTATGACAAGTACCTGTAGCTGTCCAGTACATATTCTCTATAGAATTCCATCCTTACGACAGAAGGTGGCGATTCAGAGTGAGTAAGAAATTAGGGGTCGAGATACAGCTCAGCGGCACGGCGCCTGCCTGGCAAGTGCAGGGTCCTGAGATCGATTCCCGGTACCCACACACAAAAAGAAGTTGGTAGTTACCAAGTTGATATTTCACCTTTCTTTGAATATGGTAATAGTTAAAATTTGACTTTACGTTTTTTCCTTCATGTCTAACAGATTGTTAGAAGAGTATATGAGACCTATTTAATAATGAATATATTTGCTTTTTAAAATCAATAAATACAGGAATGATTTTAAGCCATGTTATAAATTGCAGGACACAATCACATTTTATCAGCATAGCCTTTTTATTTTTTTCTTTGTGCCAGAGACCAAACCCCCAGGGTCTTGTACATGCTAAGCATGCATTCTATCACTGAGCTCTACCTCCAGCCAAATACAGGCCTTTAATTTAATTTTAGTTTTAGGCATTTAAATTTCTTTGGTTTGAGGGAGAGCTATCTACAATATATTGAGATCTAGTAAGCTTTGTTCCATAGGAAATGCTACGGTGAGGTGCTAGTAGGTTTTCAGATATTGGGGATAACTGACATTTCAACTGCTGCATGAGGGCCTTCTGATTACAGGTTTAATTGATTCCCCAAATGATTCCCCCCAAAATGACTTTGTGTTTTGTCTTTAAGCTACATGCTGAGGCTACTCGTTCATTTCAGTAAAAGTTGCTTCTTCAATATTTTCTTTTTTTGGAAAATGATAGTCAGTTTAAAAAGCTGAGCTTTTTACTGAATTAAATAGAGGGAAGTCATAGAATTGTTACTTTGTTTTGTGGAGAGAATTTTTCAGTCTTGAGATTTTTATCCCAAATAGTTGGGACAGGAAATTTACTACTAACCAGAGTATATAATTATAAGATTACTATTTTAGCTTAATTCATAGTATAATTGACATAATAGAGAAAATCCAAAAGGTACAGTAGATATTGTGAAAGGGAGAGAAACTGCTAGAGAAAGAAGAGGGGGAACACACACACACACACACACACACACACACACACACCATAGCTAAGATAATTTTACTACTAAATTTTTGCTTATGTATCTGGTAATCTGAAGAACTACTTTGAAGATAATAATATTCAATATAGCAACCATTGTTGATTTCCTGTCACTTTTTGAAAATTTTTTATCATTTTTAATGTTTTTTTTCTAATTTTTATTTTCTGTCAAAAAAAAGTAACACTTTGCTTATATAGGTCTTTTTTTTTTTTTTTTTTTTTTTTGCGGTACTGGGGATCGAACTCAGGACCCCGCGCTTGCTAGGCAAGCGGTTATTCCACTGAGCTATATCCCCAGCCCCTGCTTATATAGGTTAACAGACTAACCACGAAAATATTTTCCAGTTTAGTTTTAAAATTGTGTTTAGTGGGCTGGGGAGATAGCTAAGCAGCACAGCACCTGCCTGGCAAGTGCAAGGTCCTGAGTTTGATTCCTAGTTGAAAGAAAAGTTTGGTGTAGTATAGTTTTAAAGTAAGGATAAGACTTATTATTCCATTATGTCTGTAAATGAAAACGGCATCTTTTCTTATTCAGTTCATAAAGTTTCTTGTTGTGAGAAAATTACCTTTTTCCGTACTAGCGTATGATCAGAAAGTGGAGTTGTAACTTTTGCTTATTGAATTCAATCAGGGAAATGCGTAGGAATTGTGATTAAACAGAATGGCAGGATATAGTAGGTGTTTTTGAGACAGAGTATTTCTGTAAAGGCTATCCTTGAACTCACTGTGTAACATAACACAGGCTGGCCTTGAACTCGAGATCCTCATACCTTAGGCTCCTGAGTGTTAGGGTTAAGGCATTCCACCAAGTATGGTTTAGATATTTTAAAGTTGGGTTGGAGAATAATAGGAAGCTGTGAAGGGGAGCTGACGTTTTAGCTGGGCTTGTAGGATTTTAATAGCCCTTTGACAGGCAAGAATATTGCTATATTCATCCTTTCGTCTGGAAAGACACGGCTGGAGAAGTCCTAGGTATGTGGCATATTTTGATGACTTTGAATTTGGAATGCAGGGTACAGTGCTGTTGGGAAAAGTCAGGAAAATATATGTAAGCTTAGCTTTTGATGTCTTATTAAGGAGGTAAAGCTGTGAGCACGGAGGAGTCTGAACAACTTTTGTCTTCCCTTCCCCCCTCTCCTCTCCCCTTTCTTTCTTCTTTCCTTCCTTCCTGGTATAGTACTGGGGATTGAACCCAAGCATGAACTACATTGCCTGTTGTATGTATGTATGTATGTATTTAGTCTTTTTTGGAGACAGGATGTCACTATGCAGTTCAGACTGCCGTTGAGCTCACTTTGTAGTCCAGGTTGGTCTAGAACTTGCAGTGATCTTCCAGCCTCAGCCTCCCGAATGCTGGGATTATAGGCATGTGCCACCATATGCCCTGGCCAGTGTTTTTATTTTTTGAGACAGAATTTTGCTCAGTTGCCCAGGTTGGCCTTAAACTTGTCATCCTCTTGTGTAGCTGGTACTACAGGCATGTGCCTTCGTGCCTGGCTGATCCTCTAAGCATTTAGAATTTGAACTTAGTGTTGGGTATATGGCTAAGAGATAGGAACACTGTAAGGTTGTAATTTGTCATCTACGTTGGAGGACTAGGTATGAGGTAGACAGTGATGCCACTAACAAAGATGAGGGTTGCAGGTGAAGTACATGGCAGGCAGATGCTTCACGTTTTGAACAGTTAAGAAAGGGATTTGACTATTTTGTGCTCTTGAGCCTGTTTGGAAATAGAGGTTAGAATTGGAGTTGAGCTTTGCTATATGTCATTCTATATTCTTTTTTGTGTGTGTGTTTTGGTTATTATCTGTCTGCTATGTTTTATTTTGTTAGATTCTGGTTGTTAAAATTTGTTACCTTAATCTGTTGGCTGAATTCTATATACCTTGAATTGTCTCTTAGGAATACAAAGGTGATAGGATTGTGGGGAAAGAAGTTGGTAAGATCTTCATTTGTCTTAAAATTTCCAGTGGCAGGATGCCGTAGAACATGACAAGTGCCCCTTTGTTGGATAAAATGCAATCCAGAGAAATTGTTTTATTGTTGCCAAGAAATATTTTATTGTTGGGTCCCCAGAATTAGTCCTTTTGTCTTTTGTTCAATTGTTTTTCTCTTATCTCTTTCTCTTACCGGTAGGTTCTGAATATCACAGGCTGGCTTGAGTTTTTCAGAATTCTCCTAATTTTAGGTGATATATCGGACTGATGTTAGCAGTTCTAGCACACTTAGCTTAGAAAATTTACAAGGTCTTAGGGACATCCTTATAAAATTTTTCTTATAGATTAATACTACATAGGAAAAACATCTTAGAAAAAATTAGTCTTCTGTATAATTCCGGTACTTTTATAATTTTCTACCTTTGGCAATATTTCTTAAAACAAGTAAATTATTCTTGGTATACTTTTGTAATAAAACTAATATTAGCATTATATAGACAAATTGGTGAATGTTTGCCTTAGTTTTTTCCCCCCTTATTTCAGTAACTGTAGTAGAGAGCATTTAAATGTTGTCAACATTTTGACATTTTCTTCTGTTAGAAACGTTAGCCCAAATTACAATATGTGAAGTCCAAGTGTTTATGTTTAATAATAATTTTTGACCTCAGAATTTGAGTTTCTTGCTGATTACTGTTGTCATTTAGCATGTGTTGTATAGGGAGTGCAAACCCCAGCATTTTAAAAAGTCAATTTGGAATGAATATTTGTAAGGTTGAAAACACTCGCAGTGAGCATGTTGTGCTGCACATGTGTGTGAATTCTTCAGCAGTTGCTGAGTGAGTGACTAGTAGGGTAATCTGTGGCAACATCTGTTGTGTGCTCCAGTGGTGTACCCAGGGTAGTGTTTTGTTAGATGACACATTATCTTTCATTACAGGGAGTCTGTGAAGCTCTTTTAAAACTAACATTTCTTAAAAAAAACATGTAAAATTATAAAGTAACAATTGGAGGATTAAAGGAAATCATTAAGAGAACAGGTTTACACAGAGGTTTAGGTGTTACTGCTGTTTTTTATACGATTCATTTTATCTTTCTTCTAGTCCAAGTGGTAAGAAGTTCAGAAGCAAACCTCAGTTGGCAAGGTACCTGGGAAATACTGTTGACCTCAGCAGTTTTGACTTCAGAACTGGAAAGATGATGCCTAGTAAATTACAGAAGAACAAACAGAGACTTCGGAATGATCCTCTCAATCAAAATAAGGTTGGTGAACTTACTTATATTATAGCATATATGGCATACGTATGCTACTTCAAAAGCGCTCCAAAAGCTGTCTCATGTTGCAATTATGTTACTGAAATTTTTGCTGTACAAATCCCCTCCCATGCAAAACTGTTTGACTCACAAATCTGCTTTCTCATATTTGACAGTACTTGCACCGAGAGAGCATAAGGAGTTTGTGCACATTAGAAAACATTTCAATACCGCTCTAGGCCAATGTACCTCATACTTTTTGGCCCATTGGATCGGCATGACCTTTGGAAGCTCTGTTTTCATTTTATTTAGTACAGTAGGAGGGGCTTCGGACTCTGGCAGCATGGTTTGATGAACTGGCTCTGCTACTTACTAGCTGATGTAGTCATAGGAATTTTAGATTGTCAAGTTTTCATTTGTAAAATTAAGGTAATAATTTTTTCCATTAGCGTTATAGTGAACAGTAAGTGGGAATTTATATCTAGCAAAATATTTGATTCATGTTAGTTCCACTCCTTTCCCCTTTGCTCCTTCCTTGCGCTGCCGTGTACCTGAGCACTGGTAAACAGTGTTGCTTAGTCTCTTGTAGGAAACTTTCTCACAGGAGCCGTCTTCCCCGTCTTTTTACTTTTTTTGAAGGGTGTAAGGCAGTGATGGTGAACCTTTTCGAGCTTTCAGTGATCATACACAGCCTGCTGCAGCATGTGTGGCATAGATTTGTCACCACTAGTATGGAGTCTCCAGTTCATGCTTGCTTTTATTCACCTTACTAGTTTAATTTCTGAAAATTAATTTCAGAAAATTAATTCCTAAAACTTGGCGTGGAGGTCAGAAAGCATTATGTGCTCACATCATAAAATTGTATTGTACTAGTTTCCACTGGAGCATTCTCAAGTACCTCGATCTGAAAGGCCAAGTGGAAAGGGAAGGCTGAATTGCCTTTGAACTGTTTAACTATGAAATTAGTTTGGGGTAATAACTAGTTACGAAGATGTTAAGGCAGGTAAGAGTGGAGGGATCTCAGGTTAGCAAAAGTTAGGATCATGTATGTGTGTAGGTGATTTCACTGTAAGGAAATTTTTGTTAGGGTTGTTTTGCTTCTTAAGTGTACAGGGGAAAATGAAGATTTATTTCTAAAACTTTAAAAAAATATGCATAGTGCTCAGGTATGTATAGAAGGGGCTGAGATATTTACGAAGCAAATTCGAATATTCAATTACCCTATTAACAGAATCACAATGTTAAAATTATTTAGTATAGTGTGAGATTTTACTTCCTGACAGTTTTATTAAAAATCAAGTACTAATTCATCCCTTTAGTTTGTGTGCATCTTTCTGCTCTAGCTGCGCTGGACCACTCATCATCCTGCACCACGGCATGCACTTTCAAGATTCTGCTTGCTCATGTGCCGTTCCCTCTGCTTGGAATGCGCTTCCCCCTCCCTTGCATCTGATGAACTCCTCCTCCTCCTCCTCCTCCTCCTCCTCCTCGGCCAGCTGCACTGTTTTCATCTCTGGAATCCCGCCCTGCATTCTCCAGGCAGAACCAGCTCCTTCTTGCTTCCCTGATGCTTTGCTGTTGTATTTGTGGCTGCTTGCTGTAGCTAGACTGTGAGCTCCGTGAGGGCAGGGAGTGTGTCTTTTTTGTTTTTGTTTTTATATACATGGTCCAAGGCTTGGCCGCACGGTAGGTACTTAATAAATGTTGCTTGGTGTTTATTTTATTTAACATCAGCTCATTCCTTTAGTTTATAGTGATAATAAATGTTTATTAAATAAATTAATATATAATACATTCTTCTGGAAATGGCTTGCATTTTCATTTTTTCTCTGAAACTTTCTTTGTGAATTTTAGGGGTGTGTGTGGTCTTACTGTATCTGATTTTATTTTAGTTAAGTGATCACAGAGTAGAGTTTTGCCTATTTTAAAATAAGCTCTTCTGTAGTAACACCAGCCTTAAATATCACTATGAAGTAGGAAATACACTTATTGTATAATTAACTCAATTATGTCTATTTATGTTAATAGAGTATAAAGGAAACTGTGATATTTAAAGTGATTACTAGAAGTCTGAGGAAATCTTACATAGTTGAAAGCCTGGCCAACACATTATTAACTCTGGTGGCTTTTTTTTTTTTTGGTGGCACTAGGGATCGAACTCAAGACCCTGCGCTTGCTAGGCAGGTGCTTATTCCACTGAGCTGTATCCCCAGCCCCCAACTCTGGTGGTTTTGAGGGTTTTTTCCTCCCACTAATATCTTCTCTTCAAAGAATTAGAGTTGTAGTCAACAAAGTAAACTTTGAAATAGGCTAAATTGTACTTTGTGTCGACTGATTATAAGCTGTGATCTTAGTATATCTTCCATCTCAAAGGTGAGTTTGTTGGTGATTGTTTTAAGATGTGATTGGAAAAGATACTTTTTGAAGATCTTCCCAAAGTGATTTTCAGGGGTCTGGGGATATAGCTCAGTGGAATAAGCGCTTGCCTAGCAAGCGCAGGGTCCTGAGTTCGATCCCCAGTACCGCAAAAAAAAAAAAAAAACCAAAGTGATTTTCAGTGGATGAGTGGATAGGGTATAGTGGGCCTTTTCATTAACTGTTATTTCTTGGTACATATTTTTCCTTGTCTCAACCTTAACCGTAATCTGAGAATTGATTCCATTTTCAATTGTATTTCATGGTCTTGTTGAATTTATTGCCACTGGTGTAATGATTTCAGCTCCTATCTTTCCCATTGATAAAGTAGAGCTGGAATATTAAGTTAGTTATTGAAACTGTTAAATTAGGTTAATGGGAAAAAAAAACTACAAAGATTTGAAGTCATTAACTCATTCGATATAACAAGTCACAAGCAACTTTATCATAGAAATTGTAGTGCAACATATCGAATGTTCTGTGGTGATCAGTACCCTTAAACCACAGCCACATGTGGCTCTTCAGTACTTGAATTACGGTTAATGTGACTGAATCACTCAAGTTTTAGTTTTCTTCAGTGTAAATAGCCACATCATGTACTTAGCCGCGATCATACCGGACACGGCAGTTTTAGAGGTGTCCCTCTCTGTGTAGATAAGATAGCGGTAAGCTTTGCTTAAAAAGCTGAATATTGTTCAGGAGCTTACGTAAGCCTTGGATTTTTTCATAGATGTTTTACAGTTTGAGGGTTATAACTCAATATGTTAAAGAAATAGTAGAGGCAAGATAATTGTTTCTAAGAAAATTTAATTGGAGATACTCTACAATTAGACAAAAAATATGGTTCTGAATATAAACTATGTTTAGGCAGTTTCAAGTAGCTTGGTTTTGTTAAAAATTGTTTTTATTTTAGCATTTCATATATGTTTCTAGCTTTCAACATTAGAATTTTATAAATTAAAACTAAAAGAAAATTCAACTTTTCTAGCAATGTGACCTTTGATACACTTTACAAATTGCTTACAAATCAATATAGTATAGAGCAATTATATCTGAGTTTGGCTTCATAATCCATAATACTTCAGAAAGACAGTTATTTTATAATATTTTTCTTCTCAAATTTCATATATTTGGAAATAAAGATCATATTTTCTTTAGTGGGATAGCCTGTATGTTAAGCCTAGCATTATTCATTTCTCATGGATTATCTTTGCCCAGAATGTGAGTGTGTTACTGTGATCATAGTCACAGACTTGGGTTCTATATCACTGTGTCTGAGATTTTGAATTGTATCTAGACGATGATTATTTTAACTGTCCTCTGTAAAATTTTATAGAGCACTCATGTACGTTGGGGGCAATAACTGTGCAGTTTGAAAGATTGAGTGGATGGTGATGGTGAGAAGCAGCTTTGCATATTGGATGTGGAATGTGATGCAGTTTGGAAACTGGGTTGGGGAAAGAGTGAAACTGGAAACGTGGTTGGACTGTGGTAATCCAGAGAAACAAATACCTGAATTCATGCTGTGACGGGAGGTACGGAAAGGGGAGGCTCAGGAGAAACCAGTGGGTATAAGGACATAACGATTACAAAAATGGGATTACTGATCCCTGCTGGCTTTGGTTGCTGCCGTGTTGTACGCACAATTTGTCCCTTAGAGGTTCACGTGGTGCAGACTTAGTCCCCAGATGGTGGTGGTGAGGATGGAGAGCCTTGAAGAGGTGTGGCTTAGAGGAAGGTAGTTAGATCGTGGAGCTCCACCCCCACCAGTGGATTAATGTTCACTTATAAATTGTCGGAGTACTTTGTTCAGGAACACAAAATGGACTTAAATCAGTCACTTGAAGATTGGGCTCAGCTTGGGGAAAGGGAAGTGCAAGGAGGGAGATCAAATGAGGAACGTTAAGTTAAAATAATTTTGATTTCTTAGACTTTCCGAAAGGATCTTACGGATCTCCAGGGATTTAGAATTCTTGTGCTACTGATTTATCATGGGGATTATCCATTGTAAGGACTAATAAAAGTATTCTGTCACTGTAGGTAGGCAGATGAACAGAAAGAATCTTGTGGAGAGTGAAAACGACCTTCCAGAAAGGTAACATGACAGTGAAGGGAAAGTATTACAGAGGCCTAGGAAAGACTTTAAATATCACTGAATGCCATAGGCTATATGTTAGCGTGATTTTGAAATTACAAGGCCTCTGGTCACCTTTATATAACCAGCTTTGGAAAAGGATGGTAAGGATTGGAAATTGTATTTTGAAAGTCAGTTTCTAGGAAATGAGAATAAAAATGAAATAAGCATGGTCTTGTAAAAAGTCTTTCAAATTTTGATTTACTGTTTAGTGAAGTAATGTAGGCAAGTAGTAAAAAGGCTGTTCTATGAAAAATGTCTCCCTGTGTGTCCTCTTAGCACCTCTCATTCTGTAGAAGAAATTGTTAAGAAATGATGTTTTTTGTTCTGGTATATTTTTCTAGAGCTGCTGTGCAATTACAAACATACATGTTCAGTTTATACCCTTTTCCATGAAAACATTTAGACTATTCTTAGGAAGTGTGAACAAGTGGTGAGAGAGAAGGGTAATGTTCAAAAGAGAATGCATGATTAGGAAACACTATTTTTTATATTTTCCCTTCAAAGGCCTGAAACACCAACTTGGAAAAGACCAGTAGAGGTTTTCTAACCTGGGAAGCCATGCCTCAGAAAGACCTCCAAGAACCTTTCTTTCAGTTGTGTGTGATATTTTTGTGTGCATTTTTCTAAAAGTTTATCTTCATTGAATTCTTTGGGAAATCCGTAGCTGAAAAACTTAATAACTGGTGTTTTTAAAGCAAGAGGAGAAACAGGACCTTGACAGAGTGTGAGCAAGTAGGTTAAGGCCCCGATCACTTGCTTCTGCTCGTTAGAACTTGGGGACTGCAGGTTTTCGGGTTACCTGATCAGTGGGATAGTGGGATGGCTTCTATCCATCTGGATCCCGTGGCCCGTTTGCCAGCAGTAAAGAGCCTTGCCCTAGGAAAACTGATTACCATTTGGTAGGGCATGTTGTGGTAACAACTGCGTCTTGGCCTCTACCTTCTGAGGCATCTTCTTTCTAAATTTGAGTGCAAAGATCTCATCGCTTCCACCAATATTCCTACTCAGAAAGTAACTGAAATCTTTCCCAGAGATACAGGTACCCTCATTGTCATTATACTCAGACCTTGCTGAATTGAGTGTGTTTTGGTCACTCTGGTATCAGTGGTCTTCAGTAGGTACAGTTGGAGGTGGAAGAAGGGACAGCAGGTAATAAATCTAGCATTTGTAGGTACTGAAAGCTTTTCCAGGGGATAGCTGCCATTTCTTTTAAATGCGAGCCAGCATTCAATACAGGTGTCTGCTACTTCGATATGGGATGAACAAAAATGGAAGTGAACAGAAAATAGTGTTACCCAGTGAGGAATCGTGATGGCCTAGACACATACCTGTGGAGATCGAGGCAGACTGATCGTAGATCTCCTTTGAAAACTAAATTAGGATTTGCTAATGAATTGGGTGTGGGGTATGACAGGAAGTGAAGACTCAAAGGTGAGCTTTTGGTAGTAGGGTTGAGGGGTGGGTTGAGATGGGGAAGAGTATGCAGGTACAGGACCGTTGAGGGCCAAGTCCTGAGAAAAGTCAATTGATCAGAATTTGGGTAAAGTAGGAGTCAAGCACAGTAGCCTGAGAAAAAGTGGCTAGTCAGGTAACAGATGTGGAAGATTTCAAACGAGGGGTGGCCAGGGAGAACTGAAATTTTAGTTTGGCAACATGAATTTTAAAATAATCTCAAGAAGAGCAGTTCTGGTGGGAACAGAAGCCAGATTGATGCGGTTGTAAATTGAGAGGTAAATTTGGTCATTGTGGACAGTTCTTTCAATTCTTTGGGGGAGTAGTGTGGAGAATTACTAGATGGGAGATAAGAGATGCTGCTTCGGTTAATTTTCTGTCTCGAGGACTGGAAGTGGAGAGCACAGCTGGAAAGGCTGTGGAGGGCAAGAAAGCTAAATGTGTTTGCACAGTGGGAAAATAGGCTGATCAGTGGGTAGGGCATGGAAGTGGCGGTCTGAGTAAGTGAGCTTCAGGGAAAGAACTGGAAACTGGAGAGGTAGGTGCTTCACTCACATCCCGGAGGTGAGGTCGTTATTAGTGTTGCCAAGCCTTGGGCCATATTAGGTAAGTGAGATTGGGGTAGAGGATCAGACTGAAAGACTTAACGGTCTTGGTGACTTCTGGTTTATATCTAGATATCCCCCCAAAGTTTCTTTCCTGTCTCAAACGTGGGACTTCGGAAGGTTGATTGGGTTATGGGGCTTTAGGGCTGACTGGCTGTTAGGAGGGGTCTGGTCAGAAGAGGTGGGTCAGGAGGACATGACTAGGTAGCTTTCTGGCAGCCGTGAAATGAGCAGCTTTCCTCCTCCAGGCCCTTCTACTGTGGCAGGAACTGGCCAGCTTCCCTAAAGACATGAGCCCTAACAGACGTCTCCTTCAGGCTGTGGGTGCTGGGTGTTTGTCTCAGTGACAAGAAAGTGACTAAGACAGTGAGTTATCTGTGTGAGTATTGCGGTCCCCAGGAATGAGTACTGCCACTGAACAGAGCTGTTTTTGTTATCTTAACCTCATATTGTCAGCCTGCTGAGCTTCAGGTTATGTCTTTTGTTTCCCAGTATTTCATGATACAGTAGCCCTGTGGGGGACAGTGATGGGTTACAAACACCATCTGTAGACTGGATTATTTCCCCATGAGACACTACGTAGGGCTGGCTGTGTAACTAATGAATATGCTGGCCTTTATCCATTAGTGTAACCGAATGTTAAATAGTAATAGCTGGAACAAGTCTAGGGATTGTTTCTCTTTGATAAACTTGAGGCTGATAATAGTGATGACTACATTCTGGGCTTAAATGATCTTGAGGTAGATACTGTGGATTATATTTAAGAAACACAGTGTGTGTGTGTGTGTGTGTGTTGTACTGGGAGTTGAACTTAGGACCTTTGTCCTGAGCTACAGTCCATGCCTCTTTCTCTTTTTTGACACTTGTTAAATCGCCCAGGCTGTGCTTGAACTTGTCCTCCTGCCACAGCTTCCCAGTGTTCCATGCCCAGTTTAATTAAATTATATTTCACTTAGCTATTTTAAGACAGCAAATGAGACTGCTCAAGTAGATAGGCTTGCATTACACAGGTTTGAACATGTGATAGCCCTTTATACACCTGCTTATTCCAAAGGATTTTAAAAGGACATTCTGTTTGTTTAGTATTCTAAATTCTGGGAATATCCCATGTTTATGGAGATGATATTAAGCTGAGTTCTGAATGATATGGAATCAGCTATACAAGAACCAGTGGGAAAAGCATCTCATATAGAGGAAATGGCCAAGTGATAAGAGATTGAGAATCCAAAATGCAACCCAAAACCCATCTATCTATCACAAAGTGCCAACACTGCAATTAAACCTAAATACTGAAATTTGAGTTTGTTAAAACTACTGGTAACTCTTGACTTGCATGCCAAAAGAGGCCTGTGTGTGCCTGCTGTGGTATACGTTGCATAGGTTCGCCACCACCGGAATGGCCTGTGCGAAGTCCCTAAGGCCAGACACACTGAATGTATGAGGAAACGAAGGCCAGGGTGTGGAGCTTAGTGAGTGGGAGAGCAATGCTAGGGGAGGTTAAAGAAGTAGACAAGGCTAATCATGGGCTTGGCAGCCGGCAGTACCAGTTTCTATTGAGAGCTTTACCTAAGGAACAATACAGTTACTTTGGCTACACATGGGGAATGTAGAAATTCAGAAAGGGTAAAGTGGAGCAAAGGATGCTGGAACTAATTAGTATTCTCTTGTCCAGAGAACTTCTAATTTTCTCTTACGTACAGAAACAGTCAATGTGAAAATAGGGTAATTCTCTTTAGCTAATAATAATAGGTTATTAATTATCTAATTGAGCTGTTCCATTTTTTTGAGTAATTATTTGTTTGGATAAAGTGCTAGCAAGCAAAAAGTAAATAGAGCTTCAGCTGTGTTAGCAAGTAGGCTTGCTAAGGAGAGTAATTTGTTCAGTATGATTCTAGGTTTATTACAGTATTAGTGGTTGGTGCTTGGCTGCCATGTTAATAGTAAAGGTAGATTTCAGTACTTGGTTGTCTATGCTATAGTTTGGGCAAGATTTATTTTGGATACATGGTTTTCTGTTGATAATCGAAGTCTATTTCACAAAATTTTGTAAGTTGTGAAGAGTTAATAAATATCATCTTGTAGACTCCAAATCTGGGAAGAAATTAAGCCCTACCAAAAACCACTTGGGTGACTGTTCCACAATTCTCCCAGGCATATGTACATAGTGCCAACTTAGCTGTAAAGGAAATAATTAATTCCATACAATGGCTACTTTAGTTTCTAGAGAAGGTCTGTTCTAGATATCTAGTTAAAACTTCGGCATCTTTTGTTGTAAATCCTTTAGGAACTTCACAATTAAGTGGATCTCCAAGAAATTGTATTTTCAAGCAGAAATCTTCAAGTTGTTTCCAACAGTGAATTTTAATCTTCTACTGTTCTGTTCACAAGTACAGCTTTTTGTAAATGAGCTCAAAGTGTAGCCCACCCATGTATCATTTTTTAATATGTTGCCCTTGATCTTAAAATCTTCCTCATTTAGGATATTGAGTAGATTTTTTGTGCAAAATCATACTTAGCAGATATGCTTTACTTTGCAAAAACCTATGAAAGCAGCACACCTCCAAATATAGTGAAAACGGCTGAATTTTACTTTTTTTTTGGTACCAGGAATTGAACTGAATTTTACATTTTTAAGTAGCAAATTTTATGGTATATAAATAGGTTAACCTGTGATAAATAGATGAAATTGTGTGTGTGTGTGTGTGTGTGTGTGTGTGTGTGTGTGTCTTGAGACAGGGTCTCTCTTTGCAGTTCAGGCTGACCTTAAACTCACTTTGTAGCCCCGGCTGGTCTCGAACTCACAAAGATCCCCCTGCCTCGACCTCCCAAGTGTGGGGATTACAGGAGTGCACCACCACACTGGGGCCAGACTAAATTTCAATAGCATTCCGTTCACTATCATGTTAATGTAAAAGAAGTAGTTGCTATTTACTCAGAGTTTATGTATCATCAGAACTATAAACAATAGGATATTGGCCAAAGATAGATCACTTTGTTTCTCAAACTGGGGCATGAATGTCTTGGCTATTTTGTATAGGCAAAGCCATAGAATTTAAATGATACTAATACTCAGAAGTATCACTTTTCTCTGAACACTCTAGGTAGGTAGAGCAATATTTTTACCTTAAAACAAGGCTAATTTTTAAAATGTGACATTTGCATGAATTTTCAAGATAAAATGAGTCCTTTGGGGTTGAGTCGTAGAATGTATGCAGTGTGGGCACCCATTCATTCGGGGCCCTCTTGTGTATCAGGAGCTATTCTTAATTCCCCATTCCTATTCTCTAGTACATTTTCCTACTTACCCCCCCCCCCCCAATATATGCAATGTGGAATTGTCACACAGCTTTTTTCAAAAACAAAGCTGAAAGGAGCAGTGTTTAGAATATATAGTGTTAAGTCTCTGGTGTTCAGAGTGCTGTGTGGTTTGACATGGGTAGTTTTTGAAGTATTCCAAAATACCATTTAAGATCCATACACAGTACACTTCTTCTGTACCTATGATAGAGGTGCCTATTATTTTTCTTTTAATTCTCATAATTATCACCTCCCCATTTTACAGACAAGCACATTTTTTACTTGTCTGCAATATTACTGTGGTACAAAATGTTTGATTTCCAGTAAAGGTTCAGTTTGGAATATTGTATTGAGACAGTAATTACCTTGTTAACAGTCAGTTCTTTTCACAAGTACAACTCGGCCTTCAAAAACTTTAGAGGACTATGTAGATGTTAACTGGTTAGTAAAAATTTCTGGTGGTTCACTATGTGAGATTTTTTAACTGAAAGGGATTTCAGAGATTTGAGTGGTGGAATAAACTCACTCTGCTCACTAATATGAACAAGGCTTTTTCACAACTACATCTAAAAAATGAATTGAGGCTAAGTCTTGTGCCATTCTAGAAATTTGCAATGCAATCTAATACTATAAAGTTATTTTGAAAGGAAAAATTTCAAGCTAGACACGGTGGCATATTCCTAGGATCCCAGCTTGGGTAGCTAAAGCAGGTGGATTACTTGAGACGAGATTTCAAGACAGCCCTGGGCAATATAAAGAGAACCTGTTACAAAACCAAAAACACCCCCTTGTCAAGCTTTAGAAAATCTCCCAAACCAACGAAAGACTTCACTAAGTTACATACACAAATATAAACGTTTCATTTTTTATAGTCAAAATTTGAAGCATTTTTGGTGGCTTATGTACCAATAATTATAAGAAACCAGAAGGAATGAACTTGTTATCTCTAAGCCTTATGGTCACTGAAATTTTAAACATTTTTTTGTATCATAGATTTTCAAGTTTAAAGTAGGAAACATTACTGTGTGAATAAAAAGTGAAATAAAATGTATTACTACTGAGGAGTTGGTTCATGTATAAATGAGAGAAAATGCTTAGATTCTGTTAGATGCAATGATAGTACTTAAAGTGTCCAGTATTTAAAATATTTCTGGTATATAAGCCTTGATAATGACATTAAAGTATGATGTAATCTTGATGCCAGCTGTATAGTTCAGGTAAGGAGAACGTATTTTAAAAATTCTCTTAAGGGTGGGACTATAAGAAATACTTGATAACCACTGGTTTCAGATATGTGTTCTTCAACCACCTCTTTAGTTACTCTGCATCAATTTAGGTTGCTGGTTGATTATTCAGTAATGAGACCCCACTGGTTTCGTCCCTTTTGGAATCACTTGGAATCACTTTGAGTTATTCTCTAAGTTCTCCCTTTGTTATCATAGTAGCTATGTAGTTCATGTTTCTCTCTTGGCCTAGGCCCCTGGAAAGTTTATGTATAATTATTAGCTTTATTATTAGGATGACTTCAAAAAGACATTTTCTCCTTGTCTTTGATTTTGTTTTTAAAAATTTTTAATTGTATATATTTTTTGTAAAATATACAGAGATCATCTTACGTACTTATTGAAAAGTTTTTTTTGTTTTTCCTCCATTGGTGAGGATTAAAACCAGGGCTTTGTGCATGCTAGTGTCCTACCACTGAGGTGCGTCGTGAGCTGGGAAGAAAAAACTTAAAAGAACTTAAACTCTTCCTCAACTAGTGAAATTAAGACCTTCAAAATTAAATACTCTCAGCCTAACATACGTATGGTAAAATTTATTAAATTCTGATTAAAGGTCCAGTCTGTGTAGTACCAAAATTTGTCAAAATTTGGAAACTTTTAGGTCTAATACTGCAGTGAGTATTTGCGACTTTAATTTTATAATATAAAAAAATTAACTTTTTTACAGATTTTAAGCACATGAACGACTTTTCAATGCCTAAGTTTATGGCAGATTGATAGTCTAAAAAGTCAGGCATGCACCTGGGCATAAATTAACCGTGACTGTGACTGGCAGTCCTCAGGAGAGAGTGATAATTCACTGTTTTTATGACAGCTTCTGGAGAAACCAGTTAGTCCAGCGTTACAGCTTACTCAACTTTGCATGGTACTGTTTTGGAATCCAGAATTAATCAGAAAAAAATTATTTCTCAAACTTGCAGGCTATTTAAAAAGGAAAAATACCAAAACCTGAGTAAGAGAAACATGTACAGCACACTCTTAAATTCTTGTCTCTTGTTCTCTGCCAGTGGGAAATGAACAGTCTCATTAGATGACAAGTTGTATCTTAAATAGTTCAGGGAGCTTTTCCTCCCGATTTTTCCTACTGTACTCAAACCAGAAGTTAATGCAAAAACCTCAGGCTTACCCGCCGCGGTGTTTCGACTGTTGCGTACTTCCACTCTTGGTGCATTCAGTTTTCCCAGTTCGGAAAAATCCCTGCTGCTTCCAGTTATCCTTTGCAGGCACTGATAGTCTTGGGCTTGAGTAAGTTTGCTTGTACAAATAGGTATATTTTTGTGTCTCCTGATAGCACCTTTGGTCTAGTACCAATAAGAGCATATTCTTTAATAAACCATTCAAGTGGCCAGATGTGGTGGTACATGTCTATCCCAGCACTTGGGGAAGCAGAGGCAGGAGGATTGCAAGTTTGAGCCTGACCTGGGCAGTTTAGCCAGTTGGTAAGACCCTGTCTCAAAACAAAGGGTGATTTAGGTAAGTGTGAAGGCCTTGGGTTCATGTCCCAGCTATGTACATGAATCAAGTTATTGTTTAGTGATGCACAGTTATATCTAATTAATTTGCAGCAATTTCCCGTAAGCTTTCATGTGTTAAGTTTTTTACAATTCAGTATTGACTATAGGTTGGATGGTTTCATGTAAGGCCTCAGAATGTTCTGGATATCCTAAGTCAGATGTCCAAACCTGTGCAGCTCAGAATTACTAGGGGAACTTTTCAAATGCACACTGTTGGGACTTACCTTTTTTAGAGGTGGCATTCTTAGGTGGTTACTTAGAAGCCTGTCACTTACATTTGTACAATTATGAGTTATTTTTTGAAAACACAGAAGTAAATATTAGGGAAATAATACTGTTAGTCATAATTCTCAGTACATACTTAAGAGTAAGTGGGCAGAGGCATTTGAAGTACGCGTACAAGCAGCTGGTGAAGAAGCATGGGAGCTTGGAAATGAGTACGAAGCTTGCACAGCAGAGGGGAGAGCTGCAGAGAGGAGAACGTGGCAGGCGTGCAAAACATAGACGCCAGGGATCTACCCAGTGGTTCACTGAGGGACACACCTGAGTGCAGGATGCAGTAGGGCCTGTGGCCTGCAGCCCCGGCCCGCCTGGGGATGAAGAACTTGTGGCCTGCTGTGTCCCCGTCATCTCCATGGCAGCAGCCAGCAGAAGCTTGGTTCAGTTTTCACTTGCTCTTTCCTGTGATACTTAAATATCCTATAATTACATTTTAAGTAGTCCTATTGCATGGTACAAAGAGAGCATGACTTTTTTTTAGTGTCCTTGTGTGTATTAGGTGGTTCCCAGTAATTTCATAATAAAAATGGTTTTATAAACAAAGAGTGGGCAGAGGGATAGGAGAGCAGGCTTAATACTGGATTCACGTAGTACCATAATTGTAATAATTGCCAAATTAATTCAATGCTTACCTTTCTAGGCGTGCTGATGTTCTTTAAGCAAGGTTCCCAACTCCATGCAGTAATGCACATGCGAGTTGTGGAGTGCTGCGGGAGAGTCTGGGCCCTCTAGTGGGCAGCCGTTGCTGAACAGGCACGGCCTATTGTTGCCAAACCAAATGCAACATCTACATTTTCCACTTTTTAGATAGTGGCTTAATTACTAAAAAGTGAACAACAGATCTATTGGTTAGGCTTGGTCCACTTGCCACCAATCAGCGGTCTTTGTAGAGCTGTGGGTGTCTGAGTGTGGTTCCTACATCATCAGCATGGGAGATCGTAAAAGAGGCAAATTCCCAGATTCCAGCTTAGCCCCACTGAAATAGTCTCTGAAGGTGAGATCCAGTCCAGTGCTTTACCATGTCCTTTAAGTGATTCTGATACATGCTTAGAGTTGAGAATCACAGTTTGGGTGTGTAGAAACTGGTATTACAATTTTTACCTCGAGGTAGTAGCAAAGATAAATGCTTGTCAAGTATCCCCTAAATTTATCAAGGATTTTTCCTATATCAAAAATGTCAATTATATTTTCAGATAAATTTGACTTTTTCGCTAGAATCCAAGCACATAGTGTTTAAGCTGGGGTTTCTTTTCTTTTTGTTGAGGTTTATTGCAAATGAATTTAAAAGCAATTCTGTGCCACACATTGACCTCACTAGAACATATCTTACATTTTACTGGTTGATTAAAGCTTGATAAATGTGTTACATGGCTTCCCGAAGTTCAGTTTAAAATTTCTTCTGTGAAAACATATGTGATATATGATAAAATAAATACAAGTTAATTATTATTTGTCTAAAATGCTTGTGACCTGGAGCGTTTTGGATTTCTTTTTTTAGCATGTCTGCAAGTATGTAATATGTATCATTTAGAGATGAGACCCATGACCATGTAGAATGTTCCTGTTTCATATACACTTTATTCAAATACTCTGAAGGTCATTGTATACTGTATTTTTAGTGAGCCTGTCACGTGAGGCCAGATGTGGAGTTTGTCAGTGATGTCAGCATTCAGAAATTTTTGAGTTTCCGTATTAGGCACATTGAACTTATACCTCTTTACTTTACCCCACTTTTCTAAACAGTTTCGTTTGCTAGAATTAGCAATTGTTTTATATAAAAAGGAAATTATGTGATTTTATGTAACCCTGGTCTCTTAACTGGTGATTAGGGTTGTTTTTTTGTTTGTTTGGTGATTAGGTTAATGCTCAAAAATATTTAATCCCAATATTTTCTCTGTTTTCAGAGTATAGAAATTACTGTTGTCTTGATTGTTGTCCTTCAAGTTCTCCTTTTTCTTACCCACACATATTTGGTCATACAAAAGTCCTTAGTACTTTTCTAATCAAATTAATTATAATTTTGTGCTGATAATTTTCTTACATTTAAAAACATATGTTTGTTATGAGCCAAATTTTTGCATGTCTTACCTAATGAGGTATTTAAAATGTGCTTGTAAAGTATTTCAAATGCTGTAATAGACTGAGAATTTTGAATAATCTGATGTAAAATATTCATTTAAAAAAGAAATTAATTATGGTTATGTATAATCCTAATGAAAACACTTGTATTTACAGGGTAAACCAGACTTGAATACAACATTGCCAATTAGACAAACAGCATCAATTTTCAAACAGCCAGTAACCAAAGTCACAAACCATCCTAGTAATAAAGTGAAATCAGACCCACAACGAATGAATGAACAACCACGTCAGGTAAGGATCTAATTCATCCTCCAGTTGTATTTTTCAAAAATTTTGGTACAGTATTTTTTACCAGACCTCAAGTGTATTCTGGTTAAAGTGGAATGTATTTGGAAAGAAAACTGTTTTATGTCTTAGACGGTTACATGAATGCTAGAGAATAATTACAATATAAAATTTAGGTAAAACGTTTTGAGGAAAAATTTTTAAAAGTTAATTAAAATGGACTATAATTTCATACTTTTTGTGTTGTAATATACATCAGACTTGGTTCTGCTAATTATACTTTCTTTGAAATTATCTTTTTCGGGGCAATATCTTATAGAAGGATAAAACATAGTTTGTTGCTTAGGTAAAAAATATTTTCTATTTGGAAGCTACTTTTTATGCATTCTAATTTATTTCATGAAATCTGTCCCCACCCCTTTTGGAAAACAGAATTAGATAAACATCAATATGGTATATTGTCCTGTGAGTCGCAGTTTTGTAAATGCAATTTATTTTTCTTTTTATTTATTGTTTCAAGCTGAATTTCACCATAATCTTTTCTTAGGAAAAAGGTACTACTGGAAAGGCCTCCCTGATGCTTAATAATGCCATAGAGCCAGGGGAGGGAGACTTGACAGAACGCTAGACCGTCCATGTAACAGTCCTTATTCACTCCCTGATTGTGAACAAAATCTTAGGTGCTTAATGAAGTTTTCGTACCTGTTGGGGTGAGGGAGCGGAGGGAGAAACATCTGTGCATTTTTTCCCCTCTCCTTTCTCTGCCTCCTCCCACAAGGGTTAGAGACACAGTTTTACTAAGCTTGCTCTCCTGTTCCCTTTCAGATGTCTCACTCCACCTTTTCATTTGAATTTGTTTTTCGCTAGTCTTTCGAGGGTTTCATCTCCAGACTTCATAAAGGAGTGGGCCAAAACTTTCAGACAGTTGCTCTAGAAGAAAGTACTTAAAGAAATTCAGTTCCCACATCCTCTGTAGTGTTTTTTCCTCTTCAGGTGAGCCAGGAAAACAGAAGATATTTGGAGCCACATTGGATCAGCATCTTGCTATAGATGTCTCAAGATTTGAAGTTCTAAACTTGCTTTACTGTTGGTCCCCAAGAGATTCAACAGGGGCCATGTAAGTGTATCACATCCAATATAAAAGATGCGTACCTGCATGTGCCTTTAGGCTCTTACCACCACCTAGGCTTTCTTTGGGACATTCAGCTTTCCCGGTGAGGCTTTTCCCATCAGTTTTACTGTGCACCCAGGACAGTCACCAAGCTGGTGGTAGTTTCCATATATTCGTTACAGCAGGGAAGGGATTCTGCCATTCTGAACTTTGGCCACCTTGATAAAGCCATTCCCCAGTTGTATTCTTTCTCAGCCACTATCTAAAGTCTTCACCTTCTTATCCTTTGGCTTTTTGTTATTTAAAAATCATTTCCTCACAATGATTTTTATTAATTGAAAATTTTAGAAGTATGTAATTGGGTAAAATAGTTTGCTTCAAAAATCCCAAAGAGAAAGGTAGAATATAATCTTTAAACACCATTCCAATGGGAATTGGAGTTGTCTTACTGAGAACAGGTAGTATTTAATAGTTTATCCTCATCTTTTCTTTGTCAAATCATCCTCAATGTAGTCTGTACACCCAAGTGTTTTGTTTAAAGACCAATTGCTTAGAACATTTCTGGTTATTTTGATAATAATTTGTTTTCTGCATCTAAATCCAGATTTAAAAAGAAAACATAGTAACTATACATATTTACCAAATGTGTCGCTATCTGTGGAGATACTGGTAACCTGGAATTTAAAAGCTAAAGTAACCAGACTAGGTGCTCCTTGTTCTTTGGTATGCTGAATAGTTTTGAGTTATCCTTCTTGTATTGTGATTTATGAGATTATTCTAAAGTGAAAACTGTGTCACAAAGGTTAAGTCCCTCCCCTCCCCTTCTCACCAAAAAACTTAATGTCATTTTAACCCAGTTCTTTTGAGGGTTTAATTCCTCCTTTTAGCTTGTATAGAACAGAAGTGTTAAGATTGTGTAGTAGCTTACTTCTCCAGAAGCATGATCTGTTTTTTAGTTAATTTTCACTTTATTTGACAGTATTAACTGGATACTTTCGATTATATTAAGACATTTTAGGAGTCTTTCCATTTTCATTGTATTCAACATAGAATTGAGGTAATAGTTAGCTATTGTGTTACCGATAGAATTCCAAAATCTAAGACTATGCATTTGTCAAATACAAGAAACTAGTAAAGAGACAATTTTTAAATTATCATTTTAAAAATCATGGTCTATAATTGCAGCTATTCCAGGTGAGATTTAGGTTTGTTAGCAAGGGAAAGATGTTAGTTTTAATTGTATTTTGACATATATAAGGCAGACGACTACTACTCAACTATTATTGAATAGTAGATAGTTGACAGAATACACAGAGATAAATACCTTTTTTCAGCTCTGCTACCCCTTATCTAGGTTCATTAAACTATATTGATAATATAAATTGCATATTAATTCAGTTTGGTAAAGTTATATTTTAGTCAGTTAATGAATTAGACAATAAGGGATCTATTTTTTTGAAGTTATTATAGATAACAGATTATTTTTTTCTTTAGCCATCATATTATTACAGTAGGATAGTCAGGTTAGTTTCTTTAAGAGTGCTGAGTTTTGAAGCCTAAACTGGGATTAAGCTTCTGGATCTTAATCTAGGCTCTACCTTCAATGGATTTGAAGTGATTAATTTACATGAAAACCTATCATAAAAACTAGTGATTCTGTTTTGTAAAAACATTCTATGTCCAGGTGATGATATTGCAGACTAATATAAATTATGTAAAGTATGAATTTCTAATGTACTGACTTAAAAATATCTTCATTTTAAAAGTACAAATTAGTGTATGTAAAAGAAAGTCATTAAACAGAACTCAGTACAGCATTCAGTAGTGATTTCTGCCTGTAATCAAGATTGTAGAAAATAGTGTACAGAGCCTGTTTATGGTGGTGAGGAAGCTAACTGTTTTTAGTATCAGCATGTTTGATAGTGTCTTCTCATTAGATTGAAAGGAAACCTGGAGTGAGGTGGAGGGCACTCTACCAGCTTACCATGGCAAACAGTAACATCACTGACACGTCCTTTTCCAGTCAGATACATAAAATATATCCCAGGATTCTCTAGTCTAAATGATTGTGATTTTGTAAGGGAGTCTTTTTTATTTTATACCTCTCAGTATGTAAAGAACTCACATTTCTGATTCTTAATGTCTTTAATTTTGTCATCTTTGATGCCTTCTGGTCTCTTGTATCTTTTATCCTTACAGTGAAGAAATTTCATCTTTGAGTTATTACATTTTCATTTTAATTATTAAATTATAGGATGATGATAGCCTTTCAGTTTTTTTGATGATTTTTGAATATTCCATTTCGTATAGAATATTCATTTTTTTGTTGAAGTCAACATTTAAAGCCCATGTAGGAGCACCTGTGAATCTTCTACTGGTTCTTAGGTTTTTTCCCTTTTGTTTTGCTAATCCTTCTTCAAAAAGATACTAAACTTTCTTTTACTTCCTCCCTGGTCAGCCTTTTCTTCTAGAACGTATATTTTCAAATATATTAGAAGACACTTTCAAGATAGAAGATAAGATTTAAAGTTATATGTGCTTTAAAGGTATTCTGTGTGAAAAGTTTTTAAAATATTTCAGTATTCAGTTATCATACAGAAAATTACTGTTCATTTCATGCATTCTAGCAACGTTTACTTCTTTCTAAACGACAGTTATACCTAGTATTGTCTCATAACATTTTTATGATAGAGAAGTCTATCAGTATTTCTCGCTAGAGAAATCAAGCATAGAGTGCCAGGGCAGATACTACATTTCTTTTCTCTAGGCAGTAAAATTGCCTGTTTGAGTAGAAAAAACAGACGATAATGTCCTATGCCACTCTGAAGTATTGCTCTGTTCAGGCCATCTGCCAGCATTCCCAGTAAACACTGCGGAGAAGTGCTGCAGATGTTCACAGAGAGGGTGCTTCCTGTGGGTAGGAGGTTTGGGGTAAACTTCAGAAAATGAAACATGCTGGACTTGGAAGGCTAAGTGGGGTTTAGGAAAGCAAACAGGAGGGAGAGAACATTCCAATTTGGGATTGGAGCTTTTGCAAAGTATATGAGCTTGTTACTTGGGAGCAAGTAAGAATGGGGAGACAAATTGGAAATAAGCATATTTATGGAAGTAATTGTAACTAAAAGTGTTTCGTGTTGTTCAGGTTTCCTTAAAGGCCAGTCTTTACAAGTTTTTAAAATTTTATCTTATGCTTTGTTCATAATAAAAGAACTTGGGATGAACAGAAGAAAAAATAACTCATTTTCTTTTCTGTAACACAACCATGATATCTTTTATGATTTTTAATAGTTTCTTTCCTCATTTTAATGAATTTTTAAATATATAATCATGCATATGTTTTACAAGATTTCACACACTTTTATGTAACTTGTGTCTAAAATTTTTAAGTTAACTATATTGTATATAGTGCCAGCGCCAGCAATTGCATATTGTACTAGAATATGACTTACTTAAATATTTCACTGTTAGGTATAGTAGTCCACTGAGTTTCTTTATTCCTATAAGCTTCTTTCTATATTTTACTATATTTCCTTGGGTTACAGTCCCAGAAATGCAGTCATCGTGGATATTTATGATTTTTGATATATACCATCAAATTGATTTCCAAAGAATTGTATCAACTCAAAAGATCAAGTTATGTGCATTCTAGTTTTCAGTTTACCTTTTATGCATTGTGTATAATCAAAACATTTTTTGTAATTGAATATTCTGTAAAGGTATTTCATTTTAAATTTATATTTGAATGCTTGTAAAGTTGAATAGACAGAGATGTTTGTGTTTAATTTTACAAATGAGAAATGTGTAGAAGATTTTGAACCAGTGTGCGGCTTTTTTATCACCCCTCAGAACTGAACCTGAAATCCCGACATCTGTGCTATTGGTGCGTCATCCCCTTTTACCTTCTCAGAGACCTTACCCAGTGCATTATGTCTGTGACTTTCTATCCTCAGCCTCAGAGAAGCCTGGCTTCTTCCCCAAAGCATTTCAGTTATTTTTAAATCTTCCCTATCTTAAAAAAATTACTCACTTTACTCCATATTCCCTTTTAAAATTTGTTCTTTATTTTCTCTTTATAGTGAAATGTCTTACCATCGTGTGTGCACATTTAGTACTTCCTTTATCTCACTCAATTTTTATATATCTGAAGTATAACGTTTATTCTTACTCTTGCCACTGAAACTGTCTGATCCTGATTGCTGAGCATCATGGTTGAATTGACTGGACAGTGTTTAGTCCTGAAGTGACTTGACCTGCTTTAGCATTAGCTACTGTGACTCCCACTACCTCTGAAATACAGTACCATCTTTTGGGGTGACATGGTATACTCTCTTGGTTATTTGTTTTTCTTCGGTATTTGCTTTTTCTCAACCCTCTATTAAGGTCTTTGTTCTGTAGATTTTAAATATTTGAGGTTTCCCAGGACGTGTTATGCATCCTTTTCTGTTTGTAGCCCTTCCATGCATTTCATTGTTTTGCATGGCTTCAGTTATCACCAGTGTGTTAATGACGCCCAAGTCTTACCTTGAGCTTTAGATGTTTGAATCACTCCACCTCCTAAGTTGTTCCCTTGGAAACATTGCCAGCACCTCTCCTTCATCTTGCTAAAACTCTGTCAGCTTCCTGTCAAACCTGCTCTTCTTTGTGCTTTATCTGAAGAAGTACCTCTGTTCAATACCTTGTTTTGACCTAAACCTGAGCATCTTTGAATCTTCTCATCTTTCATCTTAAACTTGTAGTTAGTCAGCAAGTCCTATTCAGCCTCCCTCCTGAACATTCTTTCTCTATCCTTATAGCACAGAACTATCATTTTACCTTATTTCTCTGTATCCTGTCTTACTTCTTTGTATTACTTTTCACTACACCAGAAGCTTTATGACATGGAATTCTGGTAATACTCTGTTGAAAACCCTTGATGGTTCTGTTGGTTTTAGGATAAAGTGAGAACACCTTAAGATGATTTACAAAGCCCCTCTTTTGGTTTTTGCTTACCTGGTGGTCTCACTTTCTCCTGTTTGCTACAGTCAAATCATATGGAGTTTTTCTTAGCTTTTTGAACATAGCATTCATCCCTTACCCCCTCCCTTTACATACCCTGACCATATTTCATGCTACCCTCTTTCCCAACGTCAGTTGGCTGTTTCCTACTCATCCCTGTTCAGAAAACCAGATTCTTCCAAGTCTAGATTTAGTCTCTTCTCAGTTTTTTTCTTTATCCTCTTCTGATTATGACTATATTACAGTTACTCCTTGGTTTATCTACAGTCTTTCCATTGTGTCAGTATATATGTATTTCTTGAATTAATTGAATTAATTTATTCCTGCATTCAGACATCATTTATTGAACCTTCAGCTTGTGCCAGGCACTTTTAGTTGGAATAACGTGAACATAATACAGACTTCACTCTCTTGGAGTTTACCATCTAATGTGACACAGAGAGCACTTTTACATACATATATAGTGTATCAGGTTCTAAAATAGAAGACTGAGAATGGATGGTCTTCTAAGGCAGAAAAATTTGCAGAGAACATTTGAAGAGAACTTAAGGCTAGGAGTTCATTAAAGGAGGTTAGAACATAAATGGTAAGGCTTGTTTTATGCTAGTCATGAAATAATTGACAAAATTTATTGATCAGTTGTGTCTGTTGGAAGAGTCTTAGAATTAAATACTGAGAGAATGATGTTTTTTACAGAAATATGAGAATACTGAAGGGTAGCTCAGTATTTAAAAAAAATAATATATGAATTTGAGCATTAGAAAATTCCTTTCCTTCCTTTCCACTGTCACACAATCCTTTCTCTCTCTCTCTCTCCCTCCCTCCCTCCCTCCCTCCCTCCCTCCCCCCCCCTTTCTTTCTTTTAATTTTTGTAGTACTGGGGATTGAACTCAGGGCCTTGTGTATATTGGGCAGGTACTCTACCACTGAGCTTCGTCCTATTAGATACCTGGGTAGTAAAAGATGATGAGTTGGAGCCTAAAAGTGAAAACCAGTTTTGAGATGTCGACTTAACATTCTTTATAGATGTGAGAATTGCAGCTGAAATATTATGTGAAATTAAAAAAGTTTATGCATGGTTTATTTATTTATTGGTACATCTAATCATGATGTGTTTTCTAGTCTATTTTAAAATATGACAACTATCATATGGAGATCCATGAAGTTTTTTGGAAATTTTTATATTTCTCAAAGTAATAGGGCTGAAGATGAAAAAAAGTCAAATAATATTTTAAAAAACTTACTGTTCACAGCAGTACTGTAATATTCAACCTTTTCCTGTCTTTTATTCCCATTTTCAGAAGCATTTATTCTTATCATTTCCCTTTATAAATACCTTCATATTTCTAAATAATACACTTATTGGGCTATATTTTTGTTAATTTTAGTCATCAGTTTTTGACTGTTCTGATGGTAAATGAACATACAGTTCTCTTTGCTTTCATGCTTCTAACCTAGTTGTATCCCAGTTTTAGGTAAATTGGTTAAATAATCAGGAATTATATTCCTAGGATTGAAAATATTCATGGATAAGACAAGTGACATCCTATCATCACCATCCTTTCACTCATAATTCTTTTTGTTGTTATTTTAGTCTTAGTAATTGTATGCTAGATTTTCCATATAATTTTGCAGCTCCTTTTCCTGGTGCTCTAAACTTTCTCCCACAGGTCCATCCATATTTGCTGTATGCTGAAATGCATGAAGTTTTTTCTTGTGTTTTTCCTGGAGTCATCTCTGCTCTTACTCTAATGTAGTTCCCTGGTCTTGCTGTGCAGCTGTAGCCATGGACGTTGTTTCGCTGTGCTTCTGTGTTGTAGTTTATTGCAGTTTGGTTTCTGGATTCCTCTTCCTTTCTCTCAGCACACTCACTCCATTAATGACATGTTTTCAGTAGCTTACTGATACAGTATAGTGGGAGGTAAAGGTTTTGTTTGTCTGGAGTTTGGAGTCAAGGTTGAAAATGGTTTTCCTGAGTTCTTTAGGCCTTGTTTTACTGTCCTCCATCTTTAGGGTTGCTGGTGCGAAGTCCGCTGCCACACTGAATTGTTCTTTTTATGGCCTGTTTCTTCCACTATGAAAGTGTTAGTGTATTTATGATTTGAAAATTTCTCTAATAGTATTTTGTAGATCTTTTCTCTTCTGTTCAGGCACTCAGTAGGTGTTATGGATTATGACTGTTCTTTGTTTTGTAGTACATGTTTCTAGTTTTGGGTTTATACCTATGAGTAGAATTGCTGGATCATGGAATATACAGTCTATATATTCAGTTGTATTGCGTACCACCAAATAACCTAGCAGGTGGTTATAGAAACTTAACACTTCTACTCCCAGTATACAGTTGCTTCAAATTCTTCTCAGTACGTATTATGGTCATTTTTAAATTCGCACATTTCAAATTGGTTTAGGAATACTATTTTATAGCTTCACCTTGCATTTCCTTGTCAGTTAATAATACAGTACTAATAACTAACTGTCTGTTTATGTCATATAAATGTCCTTTTTATTAAGTACCTGTTCAAGCCTTTTATGTGTTGTACTTTCAGGTTATTCTTTTCTCATGAATTGTGAGATTTCTTTGTATTTTGGGATTAATTGGTAATATTTGCACCCAGTATACGTATCATCTTAATTCTGTCTTTTGATAATTTTAAGCAAGTTGAGAGGTGGAACAGAGACTGGTGGAACTTCTGGGGTCCTGGTGATAATTCTGTATTTTAATCTAGGTGGTAGTTACGCAAGTGTATTTCTTTGCGAAACTTAAGTGAGCTGTGCACTTAAGTTTTTCATACTTTGCTGCACGTAGTATTTCTGTGGTACCTGCACATAACGTGTCTTCTTTTACCCCTTCCCCTCTCCCCCCTCGTCTCTGCACCCCTTTCTGTTGAGAACACTCTATCTCCCTACTTCTATTACCTGTCTTCTGTTTTGCCCTTTATTTATAGTTTGGCTTTTTCATGTAAGAGAAGCCATGCGATATTTATGCTTGTATGTCTGATTTATTTCACTTAACATTATGGTTTCAAAGTATATCCATTTTCTTACAAATAAATGAGGTTTATCCTTTAAGCAGGGTAGTGCTACATTGTGTATAAGTACCACATTTTCTTTATCCATCTTGATGGGCATATAGATGACTTGCTTCTAAGATTTAGCTACTGTGAATTATGCTGCTATATTAACTTTAAGAACACTTTCCTTAGGGGCATCTCTTCTGATGAACAACTAACAAAAAATCTTCGTATATTAAAGATCAAAGTTGAATGGGCTTTGAAATAATTAATTTCCTCAGTAGTGTATGAGATGTGATCAAATGTTTGCATGTTTGAAGTTACTATTAGGAATGACACATTAATTTCCATCAGAGCACTCGCCCTTACCTTGAACAAACCCTATCATTCTTGCCACTTCCTGTTGCAGCCCTGGAAACCCTCTTTGTCACTTGAGTTGCACTGTTGTGCCTGCTTTGATTTCCTTAATTAATTCAAAACATTTGTCTTTAATAGCTATTTTGTCTTTGGGAAGAGCCAGAAATTGCCTGGTGCCAGATAAGGTGACTGTGGTAGATGAGGACACATTATAATGTTTTACAAGCCTTTTTTATGTGTTATGCTTAGCTGTATTCACCATATTTTTTATTATATTGCTTAAGAACACTCAGCAAAGAGGACTTACAGAACAGCTTCAGAAAGTGGCAGTAACGATGGGATAAACGTGTCCAAATTAGCCAGGAGTATTTTGAGGGGGATTTGTAATAATGTGTCTTTTATTGTAATGTAGTTTTAAAAATTTAAATATTTACCATGTATTTTGATTACCCCTTCTATATTGTTGGCTATCTTATAAATGTTATATAAACAAAGCAGTGAGCCCTGTATGATATCCACACAAAACGTTCAGTCTAATAAGGAAGACAAATACTCAGCAGACGATTCCAAGTATGCTGACAGGTGATAAATACATGGAGAACGAACATCTTTTGTCCCTATATGAACTTACATTCCATTAAAAATATGATTACCTTTCTATGAGAATAGCAGTGAAACATTTAGGCACTGTGGTGATTCCGTGGTCATCTTAAGACAATTATACTTTTCAGGCATGAGAAAAGAGTGAGAAAGCATTCATGGCAAAGTTGAGAAACCCACAGTCAAGGTTTACTCCTCCTTCATCTTCAGCAACCCTCTTTTGTTTTCTGCTCCATCCTTCTATCCTCTTTAGCCCAAATCATTATTTTTTACGTCTGCAAGAGATTGCAGAGTAGTTCGTACAGCCACATAAATGAACCTTTCCTTTCATCGTGTTTTCGTTGTCATTACCTGGCCCTTTCTTTCTGGGACACCATGACGACATAAGGGGCTTTTCATACTTGCCCTTTGATGTTTGCTGGCTATGGTACTAAGTCATATGCGCTCACCATACCTAGACAACTCAGATATTATATTGGGTTGATTTGCAGTAGAGGAGTTTATAATCTGGATAGTGAACCTCCTTCTGGGCAGAAACGTCTTCATCTGGATGGCCTTAACCTATTGTCTGGCAGATTTAATTTTTTAAGTCAGTGAAAACTACTTTTTCTGGATTTTGCTTTCGTCTACAAGTATGTGACAAGATCCTATGATTAATTAATTAATTTAATAGAGCTGGGGATGGAATGCAGGACCTTGCTAGGCAAGCTCTCTACCACTGAGCTATATTCCCAGCCCCCATCCTGTATTCTTCTATTAGCTTTAGTAAATGTGTTATAAAAGTAAATAAGATATTCGTTGAATTTATGTAATCCTAACAAAAAAATTCTGAACAACTTGATAATTTGTATTTTCAAAGAACTTTCTTATGCTGCATTAGTGCTATGATAATGTAGTAGATATGACAGTTACTAGCATTTCTAGTTTTCTAATGGAAATTCACCCCAAGAGATTAGGTGGTTTGCTTAAAACAACAAATCTATTTAAATGGTTGAGCTAGAACTAGAACATTTAGCTGCCAAGTGAGTACTCTGTCATCCTCTCTGTGTTGTTCCCTTGGTTGAGCCACAGATTCATCCCAGAAATTTTGAGTGCTAGCTGTAACTTAGTGTCTGTGCTGTGTTGCTAGTTGCTGGATTGGCAACTGTGTTAACATGATGTTCTTGACAGACATGAAAAATGTGCAGATTAAAACTCAATAACATTTTTAGAGTAGCTTCACTTTTTCCATTTTACAGAGAATTAATACTTTTTGGTACATGCTTTAAAGGTATATCACATCTTTTGATTTTAAGTATTTTGGTTCAAAAAGAAAAAATGCTTGTGGTTCTCTTTCTTTGTTAATTATTATTAGTGTTCTAACTTGTTACCTGATAGTAGTAGAGAATGCCAGGATGTCCAGAGAACCACCATAAAAGGTGGACTTTCCTAAGTCGCCTTCTAGCAGGTGAAAGTGATGGCGAAGTAAGGCCGAGAGGGCTGGGGTCAGTGCTGGGTACGGTAATCAGAACATTGCCGCACCCTTTCGCAAGGTCAGTTAATGTAATACCAGAGTCAGAGCCTGAATCAGAAAGAAAGGAAGGAATGGGGCGCCAAGTGAGTGAGACAAGTTTCTCCACTTGTAGGAGGAAGGTGGACACGGTTTGAGAGAGAAGCAGCAGAAAAAGGACATGTTGTAGGTTGTCCTACTCAAGTGTCTTGTCCTTTCAAGGGAAGAAGCCCAAGGGGGAAGATGGGAAGTGTGAGAAAAGTTGGGCGAAATGGTAAGGCAAGCTCGGGAGGAGGCACAGAGGTTAAGAGTATGGGAATGGGGACACCCTCAGGGCAGCAGGGTGCCTATTTCTTTGAGAAGGTGACACCTGAGATGGAGGGAGGATATTTATAGGACCTTCAGTTGGTGTTTCTAGTCTGCTGAGGAATCAATTATTATAGGTTCAGTGAGTAAACAGGTCATATTCAGCTTATGGTATTTAAGGTAAACAGAAATTGTTTGTTTCGTTTTATTTTGTGGTGCAGGGGGTGGAGCCCACAGCCTTATGCCTTCTGGGTAAGTACCACCCAGCTGTACTGCCAGGTGAGGAAGGTGGACATATGACAGATTTAGATGCATTTTATTTAGTTCATTACTTAACTTCAACATGTTTCTAAGTGGTCAATTAATTTTGATGTAGTAGAGATTATATTTTCAAATGGGAAATGCATTTTTTAAGATAATTTGTGAGGGCTAACATAAGTTTTGTTTTCTATGTGGCTCAGTTTGGTAAGATTTTTTTCCTCTGATATTTAGGTTAGAAGTAGCCAGGTGTACTGATAGCTACATACTAAGACTTGGAATTTCACATGTTAAAGACCAACCTGCCTGTTGTGCTTTCTGGCTGTAGCTATATGTGAACACAGAAAGCCATTCTAACTGGAGTTGTGCCTTTCTCGCTGGAGACAGATGACCCCATGATGTGGTCTCTGATCCCATGGTGAATAGAGAGCACCTTCCAAACTTTGTATCCCTCCCTGCCAGGCTGCCTCAAAATTCATATGTCTGGTATCTGGAACTCTCCGTCTTCCAGGAGGAACAGTATTACAGCCCATAAAAGACCATTTAATCTAAAGAGTATCTGAATTACTAACAATACTTACTGTTTATAACTATGTGTCTATTAGAAAATACATTGCGTTTCAACTTTCAAGGTAAATGTTCCTCTCAGTTCTGTTTTATTCTACTTGCTAGTTGTCTGGTGCACCCCACCACCCATCCTCTAATTCCCTAGTTGTTCCTCATTGAAAAAAAGCACCAAACACGGGCTTCTCACAAAGCCTGTTAGGAGCAGAGAACAGCACCCTGTACTGTTGGTATACACCCCGGAGGGCTGTCCGTGCTGTTTCTCTGAGATCTGGGTCTCTGCCATTGTCAGTGTCCCACCTTTCCATGTCCTCCTTTTTCTCTGGACCAGCTGTTCTTAACCAGAACCAGTTTTACTTTTTTCTCTGCCTTCCTGACATCCAGAGATAGTTGGCAATGTCTGTAGACATTTTTGATTGTTACCACCAGGAGTTGCTATTGGCACTTATGAGTGCAGATGAAAGATGCTGCTAAATACTGATTCTAGATGCCAGTAATGCCATAAAAGAAACCATTGGAAGTGGTTAGGGCATTGTTTTTCTTTGCTTTTTAATTCATGGTAGCGCAGAAATGCGGTCTGTAGTCTTTAATCTCTTCTTTCTATTCCTGAAACAAGCTCAGAGCACTTTTGACGGTTTTCTGAGCTTTACTATCATCACAACATGGGAACAGCTGGACTAAAAACAGCAAAATTATAGCTTGGAGGATCTTAATTAAGAGCTGTCCAGGTTCCCCCGGACCTGAAGCAGCGCAGTCTTGAGATCTCCTGTAGGCTTCAGGCCATCCTTGCAGAGATGCTTTCTGTCCCCTCTCCTGCCCTACTGCTCTGCTGTGCAGAGCCCTGAGGCACTTCGCTGTTGATCCCTGTGGGGAATGGCAGGGAAGGAACCTCCTAGTGTTAGTTTAATGAGCCAGTGGGAAAAGGTTCCCTTTGCTCCAGGCGGCACTTTCTTCTGTTGTCCTCCTTGTTTAGGAGACTCACTGGATGAGCTTACATTACAGATTTTCCGAAGATCTGCTGTGGAGCCCAGGGCCGCCTTTCTCTGTTCTTCTTCACCTTTGCCCTGTTGCACCAGCACGCTTGCGGGCGCTGACGTGAGCTGTGCAGTTGCAGTAGGCCTGATTCTTTGAAGAGCCCCTCATTTAGAAGGTTCCCATGCTTGATTTAAGCCCTGCTGTTGTTTCTTGAAATTCTTAGTATAATTCAAACAAAAAACCACTTTTTTTCCTGTTGGCCTTGTCCTTTCAAGGGAAGAAGCCCAAGGGGAAAGACGGGAAATGTGAGAAAAGTTAGGCGAAGTGATAGGCTGCTGCTGCACCTTAAAACTCAGCCTCTTTCTCCCCTTATAAACATACTGCTTTTTAAGGTTGGTTAGGACTGTGCTGTTATCCTTACCAAGGCATGGTGGCAAGAAATCTCCAGCTGAGAGAGAAGAGCAGATTCACATGCCTGTACTCTGACTCTTCAGTTGCTAGTATCTTTCAGAGTCTTCTTGCTTTGTTTACATTACTAATTTACTAAAACGACTACTTATTTATTTGTGTTATTGTATGACCCAGAGTGTGCTACAACATGTAGGTGAAAAAATAGAAATGAATTTTTCAGTATTAGGCATGTTCAAGTGTTTATAAATCCTTTTCATTTAATTTCTAAAGTGCTTGATATTATTTTATTTTCCAATTCTGTAGAGTAGGAAACTATATAGAGTTTCAGTTAAATGTCTATAAAGCTAGCGATAAAGAAAGAATTTGAATGTTGGCTTCTCCCAGTTTGCGACCATGGCATGACGCAAAAGCGTGGAAGATTAATAACTCAAGAGTCAGTGTCCCCTCGGTGCTCTGAGAGGCCTAGACTGGTTGCCATTAACCAAGACTCAGTGTAAGAAAGTCTCAAACAACAGCCCTGAACTGAAGCCTATTGATAGAACCAGGAGCAAGAAGGAAAGAAAGAAGCAAGGGAGGGAACTCAAGGAAGTGAGGGAGAGCAGAAGGCCGAGAGGATGGTCTGGTAAATGACTGACTGGGACCGAATTAAATGATAGAGGAGTTACTCGGGAGCACAAAGGCCGGAGCACTTCCTCTTAAGTCCGTGCATTCTGGTCTTCCTGTGACCTGTGGCCCAGTGGGCTATCTTTAAATCGCTAACCATGTCCTCTGTGAGGTTTTAAGCTTGTGGCTCTAAAATGCCCTTATCTCTGCATATCCATCTCATACACATCTCTGGCCAACCCCCCCATATAGGTTGATGTGAATTTAAGGCTCAATCCCATTCATTGTGTCACTCGGAAGTTAGAAATTCCTATCCTTAGATTTGCTCTCAAGCTGAGGTCATGATTAAACATGAAAGATTGATATCTTGATGGCTGGTGATTTTTTAAAAGCACTAAACAGACACATCAGTGCTTTTCAAATGGAATGGAATGGTAGATGCAAGCAATGCTGGTGTAATTGATGTAAATGCTTTGCAACGTGGTCATGACAAGTAACGTTGTTGTAATTCACAACGGTACTCAAAAGCCTTCAGTAACCTAGGCTTAATAAATCAGTCCTTCTACCCTCTCATTTTATGAAGCACTTTTTCGCACATATTGTTATTGTCAATTATCTGGAAGTATTTTCTTAAAGGAGGGATCTCAATCTTTAATTTTCATCCACTGAATGAAATTTAAACATGTGTGTGGTTGACAGTTTCATTGAGGGGTAAGAAACATAACTTGTGGAAAATATATGTAACACCATTTGGGGAGAGTTTATCATGTGAATTACCTCAAATGACAGTTTAGTATCTCCTTAAAACTCTGTACTAGTTGTAGCTAAATACATCACCAGCCTGGCCTCTTACCTCTACAACAGGAGAAGGCAGGCAGGCAGGCATCGGGCACATGTTACCTAGGATTGCTAGATTACACAGGATTTATTACTTAGTGACAAAGTTAGGGTTTGAACACAGCTTCCTGAAACGGATACTTACCCTAAAGTGGATTAAGAATAACTAGTTAGTTGCTTAACATGTACTGATCTGTCATTAGCTTTTGATATGCATAGCAGGAGCTGAGGCCAGCACTCAAAATGTACAGAACCAAACCTGTAAATACTTCTTCGAAGTTTTTGCTGATAACTCTGGTAACTAGTTACTAGACTGTTACTTCACTGTTGTGAAGGTGATGCACATATGGAAGCTATCCAAGTCCAAGTTTTTAATATACTGGAGGGTGACAAAGAGCAGATATTAGAAGCCCTTAGAGTCTGGCTGGTGGGAATTAGAGAAGGCATGTAGTAACTGAGGACAGTAACACATTTTGAGAGTTTCTCCAAATAATTAAATTATAGGAAACTCTTCTGGACCTTGTCATGGTCTGGAGGAGTCCATATTTGTAATCCCAGGGTAAGAGTCATTGGAATTCTAGTAAGTAATTCCAATCTACCACTTCCAGTGCAACCCATTAAGGCATATTTGTAGTTGTGGGAGCCAAGGGAGTCCTAAGTCCAGTCGGAAGTGTGGCTGACTGGAGCAAAGGCCTAGAGCCAGGGCTGGGCCTGGGTTTTATTAATTCATGAAGAGGGGAGTGGTTTCGGGGATGAGTGACTGGGAGGACAGTGGGAGTATGTGAATGCTGTGAGCTGGGCTAAGTAGGAGTCAAGTTAGCACCTCTGCAGTGTGCAGAGAGAGATATGCAGGAGTACTCTTCACAACATGGTCTGAGGGACTATCTTATGTTTTAGGGTCAGTGCTTCAGCTTTGATGCGTAATACTCATGTTCAGAGATGTCAGAGATCCTTTCTCAAGCCTCAGTCTCGGCCAACAGCCTGACAGTGCAGCATCACTAGGCCTAGCTCACGTACACACATCAGCATCTTGGCTAGACCTATTTGCACTGCTGAAAGCCAGTTGCGGGGATAAAGACATATCCTACCCAGCTCTGTACATAGCAGTACACGGAAGGAATAGGGCCAGGTTAAGCCACAATGGAGCCAAGTGCTTTTCTTAAGGGGAACCTTCATGATGGTCCTCCACATGAAATTATTGCTCTTTTAAAATATATTTATTTTTTCATGTCATACCAAGTGGTAAGATTTAGCCATGAAAGGCTTTGGCTTAGCCAGGTAAAACTGTACTTTGTGGGCGGGTTAGGGTTGATGGTAGAGATGTGTATGAAGTGTGCTTGAGAGATGCGAGGAAGCTGTTACAAAGGGGGCTCCATCCAGATTTGAAGAGACTAATCTTAAGGATATTATTGTCTTTGGACTTGAGGTGGTTGGAAAGGATCCCAGGTAAACACAATCGTGTAGTAAAATCCTGCAGTTAATAAATCAGTACTCTGGGAAACCTTAAATTTAGGCAGTAGAAGATAAGATCCCTTCCCTCCGCTGCTCCCTCCAACTCGGTGGGGGCCATAAAGTGTCTGTAAACAATGAAAAAAAATCATAGAATTTGAGAGGAGGAGAGGATTGTCTTTTACAGTAAATTTAGTGAAAATTTGAAAAGAGGATGAGCTGATTGAAATGAGACAGGAGAAGGGAGATGGTGGTATGACCATTTCTTGAGGAATAGGCTGGGGTGGGGGTTGGTTATTGTGTTAAATAGATAAAGTGTGTGCTTACTAAAACAGAGTGAAATTCCATCACTCAGAGCAAGTGCCTTGTGAGGGTCCTTTGTTGTCAGACCCTTCCACCCGACCTGTGGGAGCCATCCCTATAGCTTTGTCTTTTCAGAAATTGTATCAGTTGAACCATAAAATATGGAAATGATTGCCTTCTTTTACTACGATGGCCACTAAATGTACATTTTAAATGGTTTTTAAAATGCAAAGACCACCCCCAATCCCTCCCCCCCAATAAAACGGAAGAATCTGGAATGAGTTAGGAACATGCTGAGATACAAACAGATTTATCTAATGGAGGACTCATAGTTCTCAGTAAAATGAGGTGAGCTTATTAGCCTTGAGTGCCTGGTAGGAAGGATGGGGGAAATTACTTTGACCTCTTCATTATTTTTCTTTTCTCAAACCGACCTCCTTCCCTTCTCTAACTCCCACCCACCCCCAGTCCTTGCCTGGTTTCTCTGGAAACACACACAGAACTATTTTTTTTGACCTAAGCATTACATCTTTTCTGCTTCTGAACTCAGATGACAGTGCTTTTAGCTTTGAAGGAACATCCTCTGTGCATGTCAGAGTCTGAGCCCAGCTGTAGTTGAAGGCTGTTGGGTGAGATGTGGGCGTACTTGATAGAATCTAGAGTCATACACCCATGTTTCAGTCTAAGATTTATTTTGCAAAATTTTTCTTTTTCTATAATTTAAGGATACAAATTTAAAAGTTAAGAATTAAAACTGATAGGCGCAAAATTGTCTGAAATTGGAGTTTTAGCTGTTAAATATTAGCAGTCGTATCTTCCACAACTTCCATATCTATATCTTTCTGTATCTATATACATATATTTTTTTTTCCTTTCTGATCTTGAACTCACTATGTAGATGAAGCTGGCTTTGAACTTGTGGTGATTCTCCTGCCTCAGCCTCTCAAATGCTGGGATTATAGGTGGGCGCCACTAAGCTTTTGGCAGTATTGATTTATCTTTGCAAATTAAATTATATATTGAGTCATCCTTTGGTATCTTCAGAGAATTGGTTCCAATGCCGCTTGTTGGTACCAAAATCTATAGATGCATAGATGCTCATGTTTTTTATATAAAACGGTGTGATTTTGTATGTAATATCTGCACATCCTCTCCTCTACCTTAAATCATATGTAGCTTATTTATAATACTTAAGACAATGTAAATGCTAGTCAGGTGTCTGCTATACTGCATTATTTAGGGAATAATGACAAGGACTAAAGTTACATGTAGAACCGCAGATACAAAGGGGTGGCTGTACCTGCGTGCGTGTAAGTATGCATGTGTACACACATGTCCACGGATTATACACTCATCGATCAGAAATTTAACCAGTTTGTTTTCTGTGATACTCAAACAAAGATAACATTTCTCTTCCTAAGTGTAAATAGAAAGCAGGCAGCATTCCTGGGGTATTCATCACACTCGTTAGTTACTACGCTCATCCAACACCTTTATATACATCACAATTTGTGTACTCAGGTCATTTTGTTGACCTGTTCTTATTCACATATTCTACTGATATGTGGGAATTGAATTTGTAGGGAGACAGGGGAGGTGTTTGTGTATACCAGGGTCTTTGGAGGAGAGTTAAGCATTCTGTTGTGGGTTCTCTTGGTGTTAGTATTAAGGTTATTAATACTTGCCATAAATAAAGTTATATTACCGTACTTTCATTTGTCTGGAAGGCAATTTTATGATACCTTGGATACATCCAGATGTCAGAACATAAACCCGAAGAGCTCTGAGAGTAGCCAAAATTTGCTGAAAGTAAATTCAGTAAGCTTTTGCCTACTTTGTGAGAGGTGCTTTACAAAAGTTGCCGCCTCGCAATAATCTCATGGTGTAGCCATTGCTCCCACATTTATTGATGAGGAAGTTGAAGCTTTGGAAGAAGTTATAGAAGATGTTCAGGGTCACACACTCTGTGGGTGTCACTCTGGGCTTTCGGTGTGGTTTTTGTCTGTCACATCGTCATGCCGAGCCCAGTTGCTCCCGTTTTTAGTGACCCAATGTTTCTGCAGTAACAACTGTGGGAGTGGCCCTGGTATTTAGGATTAAAGGCAGAATGTGCTGTATAATCCTTTTGTCCTTAAAATCTTTGTCTGCAGTAAACATGCAGCTGTGAAGCACTTTTAAAAAAATAAAGCTTGAGTACGAGGACAGTGTTCTACCTTGTTGGCTACACTTCCACAGGACAGACACAGCATGTAATAGGAGTTCAATACATGTATGATGAATGCGTGGGTGAAGTTAGTGACAAGTAAAAGCTGAGGAGGAGAAAGACTAAAGTATGAAAAGGATGTATAATAGCAAAGCATAGCCATCAGGGCAGCTTCGCATTTGAATATGCACTTGCATGCCTCAGTAGCCCCCTCAGGCATTAGCTCCCTCTACTGTGCTTACTGAAGCCAGATCAGAGACCCAGGACCACTGAGTGACTGTGGTGGCCCAGCCCTGTGCAGAGGGAGAAAGTCCCTCATAACCATCACACCCAGTGTACAAACTATGGTATTACTAAGATGTTTTGGAAAATGAGGGTCTTTTTTCCCTTTAAAGCATGCCAAAGGGCTAAAATCAGTCTTAAAAAAGCTCACCCATGTGGAATATCTCTTTCCCTACTGATTCTGGATAAAGGGGTTAATAAGTTTCTTTCTTTTTCGCTGATAAATTTTAACATTAAAATTTCATTACAAACAAATTCTTTAAAAGTCAAATTATATTCCCTTTGGAAGATATCAAGAACTATATATAGTATACAGCATATAGCGATTTATAATACTATAACAACTGAGTAGGTTGCAGAAAATGACAAAATATTTTTGAGTAATGTCACTGGAGAGAGTTATGATGTGTTGAAATAATTCGTGTTTGGAGTATCATTTAGCTTGTTGTAAGGAAAAAATGAGAAGATTATAGGAACCTCTTGAAATGATTTAAATTTCATTATTCAACAGCATCGATGCGCTACTTTCTTGTCTCAAGAATGTATCTATTAACGGTGATATTTTGCCTTACAGCTTTTCTGGGAGAAGAGGCTACAAGGACTTAGTGCATCAGATGTAACAGAACAAATTATAAAAACCATGGAACTACCTAAAGGTCTTCAAGGTATTATCTAAGTTTAGTTGAGCAGTATCTATCAAGTGCCTTAGGTGGCTTTATAATGATGCCAGACCTTATGTTAGATGCTGTGCATTCAGAATTGAAACCAGGTCTTTGCTTTGGGGGGATCACCTTGCTATTAGGCATTCCTTTTGTGTTGTAGTAAACTCAAGGGAAATAAACAAGGAAACGTATGTGTTGTAGGGATTCTTCCATGTGACATATTACCTCAGATATTTTTTTTCTGTGTAAAAAATTTGGCTCTAGGTTTGTCATCTGACTTGACCCATGTTCTGCTTTTAGCACTGAGTGCAGATGATCTATAGGATTTCCCAGACTTCCCTACTTACAGTGGCATCTGGCTCCAACATTTGTTCTTTCTCTTACCCTCTTACAAGAGAACCAACTAACTTCTTTGCTCTGTCCCTCCTTCCACAAACTACTGTCTTCAGTAGCAGTGGGAACATCACACTGGTTCACCAATAGAGGGTGGTGGGATCTGGGGTGGAGAACTCAGTTACCAGTCTACCTATCAAACTACATGGTAAATCCAAGTTGCAGAAAAGCATTATTTTTCAAGTAGTAGAACTTCAGCTTCTAAATCTTGATATATTGCATATTACTCAAAAATTCTTAGTTCTTAAATTCTTATCTAACTTTTATATTCTTGGAAATCATTGCTTTAACTGTACAAGTTCAGGACTTTAAGCAAGTCATTTAAGTTTTGCTGTGGTGTCTCCTACAGTCAAGGTGTACAGTTGTTCTGTGAGCCTAGATATTTTATTAGGCATTTGAAATAGCTGGTGAAGCTGCAGGTACAGCATGTTTGCACTGAATTCCTGAAACAAAGAAGGTAAACATTGGGATACTTCTAGAAATAATTTTAAAAGTCATAAAGAGAATGTACTCCAAAGAGAAGCAAAGAAGGTAAAACCTTGGATATTACTGGATGTATATTTTAAAAGTCATAAAGAGAAGTGATTAATTGCGATGCATGAGTATAATGCCTTTATAAAGGACTTACAGTCTTAAAATAATTGAACTTGCTTGAGGACATAGAGCCAATTTTTCAACAACTTAAGTTTGTGAAACTGTATTTTAAAGTTTTATTGAAATGCTTAGCTTTTCTGTGGTGATGTCTTTAGTGTTAATCCTCTGCTGTATAATATCTAATAAGTGGATATCACGTTGTCCTTTGCTGCTTTGGTTTAGTTCAATTTTAAATAGATGATGCCAGCTAAACACAAATGCTGGTTGTTGTAAGTCACATAAGGCTTGCTCAGCGCATTCAACATTTTTCTTTAAGTAGCGCTTCTTTTTAACTGCAGGAGTTGGTCCAGGTAGTAATGATGAGACCCTTTTATCTGCTGTTGCCAGTGCTTTGCACACAAGCTCTGCACCAATCACAGGACAAGTCTCCGCTGCTGTGGAAAAGAATCCTGCTGTGTGGCTTAACACATCTCAACCCCTCTGCAAAGCTTTCATTGTCACGGATGAAGACATTAGGTAAGCAGTTTAACATGACTTTAAAAAGCTTGATTTTCACCTGTGGGTAAATTTTATACTACTCATTAAGTTCACTGTCGCATCTAGTACAGAATGGGCATCCCTAATCTGCAAAGTCAAATGCTTTAAAATCTGAAACCTTTTGAACTCTGATATGATGGCATAAGTGAAGAGTCCTGTACCATGAAACTTGTTTCTTGCACAAAACTGTTAAGAGTATCATGTAAAATTACCCTCAAGTGTAAGATATATAAATGGATTTCACATTAAAGCATAGGTCCTTCCCCCCATATCTCATGTGCATATGCGAATGTTCCAAAATCTGAAAAAACTGGAAATCCTTCTTCCTCAATCTGTAAGTGATGACTGTACCAGAAAGTTACAGTTCTTTTTTCACAGAAGTTTTCTGAAACTAACGAGGGGGGTGATAATGTACTTAATTAAGATAATGCACATTTTTAAAGAGTAGTATTACCATGAGCATGTTCACAGGATGAGTATCAGGTCAGTTGTACACACACCACTCTGCAGTGCGTTTCACAATTTGGGTTTCTGAATTTCTCCTGTAAAGACCCCCCTCCCACTCAGTCATGATCGTTACGAGTGCGTCCTTCATTGATTTGTGTACACACCAACTTCCCTTTGAAGGCGGATGAGAGCCGTGCTGCTTTAGCTCAATTGTGTTTTCAAAGTTTAATTTAGTTACAGTGATTACGGTTTCTTCAGTTCAGCTCAATTTAGATTTATCTACCTCTTTTTCACTTTGTTTCAAGTAAAGATTTAAGGAGACTACACATACACACGCACGTGCGTGCACACACACATGCACACTCACACAAAGCAAGAAAGGAAAGCTAGAGCAAAGAGTAAAGCGATGAAGTGGGAGTGAGAGAGAACATGAGCTGCATCTGTTAGCATCTTTTTATTCTAAGGCTGAGCCACAATTAGGTATTTGCAGCAAATCTTAAAGGGAAAATATCATATGGATACCCAGAAGGTATAAGCAAAGCAGTGCTGAGGAGCAGCAAACCTGTTCTGGATAGTAAAACTGCAAAGAAATTCTTGTCTAGGATTTATGAACTTCAAGATCATTACTGTATAATGGTAATGATACTGTAGTGTTTTATATTTTCTTTAAAAATATGACTGTGTATACTTCACTATTCATATCTTCTGAGTATAAATCAGTATAAATATATCTTCTGATTTACTGCAGAATTATTCCCACACAAAACCAGCAGATGGCACTTACGAATCATACAATTTGAAAATATATTTCTATTTGTATTTTTTCTAAACCTATAAAAATTGACATAAAATATTTCTTGATGTATGAATCTGGCTAGATTTATAATGGAAAAGCCCTTCTTTGTTTTCTTTTTAAAGAGAATAAAAAATAAGGAAAAAACTCCAATTGTTTGCTATAGATGGGAAACCATCTTGTTTCCTATCATCAAAACAAGATGGTAGGAAATTAACAATGGTTGCTATATTGTATATTGTTATCTTCAAAGTAGTTGCTCAGATTGCCAGATGTAGGCATGCAAAACAAACAGTTAAGCATAAACTGTTCCTGTCAATAAACCAATAGAAATTAGTAGTACAATTATCTTAGCTGTTTTGTATACATATATATGTATATATGTATTCTTTCCCCCTTCTTTCTTCTTTCCTTCTTTGGTTTTAAAGTAATTCCCTTTGCAAAGATATAAAACAATTTAGAATTGTATTCCTTTGCCTTGATTGCATGGGGTTTATGATAAACTTTATTTTTCAAGACGTTAAAATAACAAAGTGTAAAATCAAGACACAAGGTGTTAGCTTGCTCTTTTGGTTGTTCTTACCCTTGAGGAAGAAAATGACTTGGGAGGCAAATGTTTTTCTGTCTTGGAATGAGTGTGGAATTAGTTGGAATTCTACCAGGTCATCATGGATGTTGACTGAAGTTCTCTGGGTGATATTCTGATGGCTTCAACACTAGATCTCTTGATAGTAAAAGGAAATATCTCAAAGCCAGATCTCCAGATGATTTCCTTTTTGGGTAAATTTGTCTAATTGCTCATTTGATTTAATTGTCCTAACAGAAATTCTTAAGCAGACATTCCTTGTCGAATTAATACATGTTCAAAACAAATGACCATTTGTTCAAAACAAATTTTAATAAAATTATTACCCTTTCCCTAATTGTGTAGCCAATATTCTGTTTATATTAAACTTCAAACTAGAGATCTCAAGGATTAATTGTATACCTTTTCAAGAATATTTGATAATGTTTCACTAATTGATACTTTTGTTTCCTAATACTTTGTAACAAGTCTATACAATTCTGTGGCTTAAAAGAAACCCATTATTAGCTCACAGTTCAGTGGTTCAGCAGTCGGGTTCTTTGCTCAGATCTTACAAGCCTTTTGTCAAAGTTGGTTGGACTGCATTCCCTTGTGGAGCTCAGGATTCTTTTTCCAGCTCACACAGTTTTACAGAATTTCTTCCTTGTGGTTGTAGGCTTAAGAGCTCTGCTGTTTCGTTGGCTGTGGGACAGATGTCACTCTTAGCTTGTAAAGGCTGCCTGTGGTTCCTTGCCACGTGGCCTTCTCCATGTACCCTGACATCATTCTTGCAGCAAGGGCTCAGCCCTGTTAAAGCTTCTTCCTATTAGTTCAGGCCTACTGTACTAATCTTTCTTTTGATTAATTCAGGGCCACTTGATTAGTAATGTGATTATGAAGTGATATCCTCTCATACTCACAAATTGTACCACCCGTAAAGGTAGAACGTATATACAGAGTGTGTATGAGAGTAAGATTCTTGGTAACATCTTGGAATTCTGCCTACCACAGTGGCCAAATATTTTAATTTCAGCTCTCATAAATTTGGGAAGTAATGCTTGAGATAAAATCAATGGCAAGTTTTAAAAATTTAAGATATACTTCTTCATCTAAAAGTGCGATTTACTATATTTCCTCATTGATTACTCCAGGGAGTGGTACCTTTCTTGTACTGGTACTAGGAGTGAGAAGGGTGTGCCATTTGACAGCCTTTGAGCTGCTGGGCTGGAGGGGAGGCTATAAGAAACAAATATGTTCTTCACCCTGTTCCATTCTATGAAAATGTGTTCAATGCCATTTTCTTTTTATTTGACAGGGGCTACAAAGCACAGACTGACCCAGTAGCCCCTTCCCTCCCTCTCCCCCATTAAAAAGAAATCCATTTAAAAAGTAGAAGTCTGTATCTTTTAACTCTTTGTGCTGCTTTTGGAGTTACTAAAGAGAAGTTCACTGAAGTTTAATAGTCTTGCGTCTACCCAGTATAGTCCTCTGTGGCGCAGATAGGTGTGGTGAGCAGGACAGCAGGTGTCGCGCCAAGTGGCTGAGCCCCAGGGAGTGAGCATCCCGTGATGTGATGGGTCCTCTGACGCAGCTGCTCTGTGTTTCTGCCGTGCTGGATTCGGGCAGTGCTGCATCTGTCTCCCTCAGTTCCTGGTAGAGTACATCACTGTTCCCTGTTTTCCTGTGTCTCTTCTGTGTCACTGTACTGCTCTGTCACCTGCTGTGCATCCATTCTGACCATCTTTCCTCTGCTCTTTGGGGAGGGCTGAACATTTCCTCTGTGTGAACGTTAACTCTCCCACCTCTGCCTTTGCCTCTTCATTTCTTATTTTCACCAGGACCTTTACAAGTCTTCCCTTTCTCTTGTGTGTCTTTAGCTTTGGCCTCCCTACTTCGTTGTGGATGTAAATTTCTGTCTTGCCCTCTCGGGGAACGAATCTCAGCTTTTGTCTCTGCTTTTGAAAGATGAAATGTATCGAGCAGCTTTTCTCCTAGACTTTGTTTCCATCTAACGTGCAGAGCCTTGTTTATAACTTGGAGTTACTAACTCCCATTTTCGAAGTGTCCTTATCACCACTAAGACAGAGAAACTCACACATGCTCTCGATCTCCTTAGCTCATCTCCCTTGAAGAGGCCTACTTTGGTCTCTCTGCTCATGTGATCTGGGACTTTCATGCTAAATTGTTGCCTGCAGACCTTGGAGCACAGGAGGGCTCTCCCGTAGCATAGCCATAGAATTCCAGGGCAAGCCCCAAACTGTTGTGCTTCTGCTTGGTATCTTTCTCAGTAGTTCACCAAAAAAGTCACTTGCCTTTCATCTTCCATATTGTATCCCTGCTTCCAAGTTACTTCTGTTTTTCTGTTTTAGGAATAAACCCACATACTTGAAATCCTTCTTTATTTCTTTTTTGGTGGTGCTGGGCCCCAGGGTGGCACTAACTTACATCCCTATCCATTTTAATTCATTGATATTTTATTTTGAGATTTCTTGCCGGCTTCAAAGTTGATATCCTCCTGCCTTGGCCTCCCAGGTAGCTCAGATTACAGGTCTGTGCCACAGCACCCGGCCACATAACTTGAAGTTCTTGAGGTTGAGGATGAGGTCACTGAAATAAATCTGTGTCTTCCAGAATTCTCTGTGAAACAGGGATAACTGCTTGTGAATCTCTCTCTCTGACCAGGGTTGGGCATTGCATTTGGTCTGCAAGTATAGAAGCAATTTGCAAAGTGTAAGGGCAGTAAAGTGATTTTTCTCAGGAATTGAATGACTGTGAAAGGGTGAACTTTTGAGGCAGCTTCGTATTTTCATTACTTGCCACATTTTCAGTGTCTTTTTCTTTGTTTTGAAAAGGAAACAGGAAGAGCGAGTACAACAAGTACGAAAGAAGTTGGAAGAAGCGCTGATGGCGGACATCCTATCCCGGGCTGCTGATACAGAAGAGATGGATATTGAAATGGACAGTGGAGATGAAGCCTAAGAATATGATAGGTAAACTAATACCAGAGCAAGAGACCCTCGCAACATACACTGTTCATTTTCTTATTGGTTTTCCTTTGTAGCCTCTTCATCAGTGACTTAGAACCTACTCTGAGGTTATGCATGTGCTGTTGTTTGGCCCCTCTCTGTATTTAGGGGCCTTGGAAGGCACTGCATCTGTTTATTCTCATTCTGTGAGGGCATTGACACCCAGGTAGCCACCTCCAAGGGATCCTTTAGCTCTTTAGTCAAACCATAGAAAATCTCTTAAGAAAAGCATTCAAGAAAAGCAGATGGGCTGTGTCAGATGTGAAAGAGCTGCTCCAGGAAAGTGAGGTAGCTGCCTGCTGGGGTATATTGTTCCCTCTTTAGGGTTATGGTGGGACAGAGGGCAAGGTCTTTCCCTCTTTCTAGGTTCTCTCTGCTAGAGACTTGATGGAGAGAGAAGAAGAAAGGCATTGTCAAGTATAACACGTAATTTTCCTTATAAATACAAATTTTGATTTTGCCCTAAAGCTCACATGCGACATTCACGGGCACTGTTTCTTTGAGTGTCTATTCTCTTTAGATGATTCCACTTGAATCTTCAGTATGGCTTCTTTTTCTCCAACTTCTGTCTGCATTTTGGAAGCCTATCTTGCTTTCTGCTACTTGTGACCTAATTAATCATTTGTTCCCTTTGAAGCCAAAATGGAGAGTGGACAACAGGGAATAGCTAATGTGATGTGAAGGGGCAACAAGGCCTTTCTGAGGAAGTGACGTTTGCCTTGAGCCTGAGCATGCATAGGAATGAGTCAAGAAGCTGAGGTAAAAGTGGACCCATTGAAGGTACAGCAAAGAGAAACTTGGTTTTCTTTAAGGTAGTGTGGTTTCAGTGCAGTCAGGGGAAGTGGGCAGGCAACACACTTGATCAGGCAGGGCTCACGGGTTATGGTTAAAGAATTTGAGCTTGATTATTCAAACCAGTGGGAATCTGGTAAGGGTCAGGAGTTGAGCACGTTTAATGGTTTACAAGATACTTCTGGCTGCTGCAGGAGAGTTCTGGAGTAGGCAAAGCTTAGAAGCAAGGAGGCCGGTCTAGGTGGCATTGAGGTTCCCGCAAGAGACATAAACGGCTTTCCAAGCCATTGACAGCTTGTAGGGAGAAAAGGAGGCTGCTTGGGTTACATTTGGGGACAGAACTGTCTTGACTGGTGATTGAAAGGGAGCTTGCAGAGTGGCGGGGATGAGTCAGGTTTCACACGTAGCCCCTGCAAGGGATGGGGAGTGCTGTTTGGTAGAGGAACGGGCTAACAGTAGGGGGTACGGGGGGGTGAGTGTCACTGTCTTTCTTTCCAAGTGAGAGGTGGAACGAATGTCCTAGCATTTACGTGTTCGGTGACAGCAGCACCATTGTGTCACGTAGTTTTCTGACCACATAAGACTGTTTAAATCCAGTTCAGTGCTAATTTAAGCTTTTCTCTTCTTACTAAGGACAGGAAGGTACTGTGTTGACATTGTGGACTTTGCCTTTCAAGATAGCACAGACATGTTGTAATGGGCTCTACTGAGCATCCTCATGATGTGTGAACTCGGACAGGGATACATCTGACATGGTTCTTTTGTCTGAGGCCCAGCTCTGCTGTCCCTGAGTGCAGTGAGTGAATCCACAGACTACAGCATGTTGGAAGGCGTCCCCCTTCTGTTGGAGCTTTTAGTTCCAGATCTTTCTCAGAGGCTTTCTTTTTTTCACTATTCCGTCATTTTTGTTGGTTTTCAAAATCAGTTTTATTGGTGCATGTTGATACACATAACGGTCACTGTCACCCTGTGGAATTCAAGTCTGGGCGTCATGTATGGTACCTTGCTAACTTTTTCCCATCCCACTGCCCTCCCTCAGCCCCCCCCCCCACTGACAAGAGCTTTGTCTCCAGCGTTTTCCTTCGCCCTTCCTTTCTTCCCTCTTCTCCTCTCCTTTGTCCCCCTTCCCATTTGAATATTCTCTTTCTGCTTCCCAGTATCTGTCGTCCATTTTGGTCCTTATTTACCTTTTTGGTTTCTCACAGCAGAGAAACCATGAAAAATTTAAAAACTGTGAGTCTCATTTACTTCACATAAAAGTATGGTCTCAGGTTGCACCCATTTACCTAAAAATGTTCACGTTTACCAACTTCCTTATGACAGAGTAGCACTCTATTGTATATAAAAACCCCATCTTACTTATCCATTCATCATTTGATGAGTGTTTGGGCTGTTTCCAAGATGTAGCTATTATAAATTGGGCCTGCAGACTTCTCTTGTGAAGTCAGTTTGTGATAATCAAGGGCCATCATCTAGTTAAGACCTAGCTAGACCTGTGCTTCCTTTGCAGATGACTTGGCAGATCAGTAGCAAGGCAGCACTCAAATCACTTACATAAGCAAGCGTCTGTATTAGGCACTTTACATGTGTGAAACCGGAGCTGCTCATCACCTTGCGCCAGTGTGGGTAGCGGTAATTACAAGCTCGTAATGGGCGAGTGATAAGAGTTTTAGTCCTTAAAAGTGGCTGTTAGTTTGGTGTGTTAGGTAGGGAAAGGTTCCTGTTGTTTGCCATATTCTAAACTCGAGAATGGCATTAGACAGGGTCCTTAGGCTTGTAGATTGTGAGGCTTCAGAAGTACCCCTTAGTTACCTTCATCACTTACTTAGTCCAAAATATCCATAAAATGCTTAGAAATGTGGATTTCATGGTGTGGAACAGGACTGAATTGGGTTGGCAAGGAATGGGGTGTGGCCAACTTCACAAAGCTTCTAAGAGTTGGGCCGAGCGTGCCAGCTTATGGTTCACTCCAGGTCTGCCAGTCTTTTACGCCGCAGCTCCTTCCAATGCTCCTTATTAGCAAGGTGGGTCTACATTTATTTATTTAAATAACAGGTTGAGATTTACTGTGTCACTGAAATCATAGAGGAGTGACCAGGTCCTCAAACATTTTAAGAATGACTACATGAAGATAACTATATAAAGGTGTTAAAATATGTAACTGTGAATGAGATACCATACTAAAGACATAAATAGTTTAGTTTTCAATTGTACAGTTCCATTTCACTTGGAATAAATAAGACTAAGTGCATATCTGTCATCTATAAATGATCTAGAGTAAAATCAATCATTAGGAAGTAAAATCATTGTAAGTAGAAATATTTTCAAAATAGTATGTTTGGATTTGGTCATTATGACTTTCATTTGTATGCCCTTTAAATTCCCTTACTGTGCTAATTTAGTTGATTGTAGGTAGAAGACACTTGCAGAACTTTACAAAGGGATACATACCATTTCCTTGAAAATTAAATGTATTAAAGTTTACCAACGTAGAACATTTGAAACACTGGGAGAATATTTTGAGCATTTTTTATTTTCAAATTACTGTAAATGCACGATCAAGAGTTAAAGCAGATTCTAAGTGAAATTTAACTTTATTTTTCTTTTTTTGAGTTTTGCTTACCTTTCACTGAGAAATCATTGAATTACTTAAGTTTGTTTATTTTTTCTTGCAGGTAACTTCGGACTGACTTTCCCCAAGAGCCAATTACTAGAAATTGAATAAAAACATTTCCACTGGGTTTTTCCTGTAAGAAAAAAATGTACCCGAGCCCATAGAGCTTTTTAATAATAGCACTAACCAATGCCTTTTTAGATGTATTTTTGATGTATATATCTATTATTAAAAAAATGATGTTTATTTTGAGTCCTAGGACCTAAAATTAGTGTTTTGTAATATCAAGAAGGACCCTTAAGATGAAGCTGAGCTTTTCATGCAAGGTGCAATCTACTGGAAATGTAGCACTTAAGTGAAATAATTGTTTTCCCCACAGTTTTAATATAAACAAACCGAGAGTACCAAATAAATTTCCCAATGAAAGATTATTGTGACTTCACTGTATATAAACAGATTTTTATACTTTATTGAAAGGGGACACCTGTACATTCTTCCATCATCACTGTAAAGAAAAATAAATGATTATATTCACAGACTGATTTGGAACTTTTTCTGTTGAAGAGTACACACAGTAAGTGGCTCCTCATTAACATTCCTCATACACATTCAACTTTGGTCCTTGGGCCTTACATTTGAAACGGAGGTGGTGAAAAATAATTGATGCATTTGTGGTGTGCCTCCATATACGTTGAGAATTGTGCTTTCACCAGAAGTTTACATTGTCATCCAGCAATGTATTTTTTTTTTCTTTCCTGTGACAGCTGTGTTAAAAACAACTAAGGCTTTTTCTTTCTCTCAGCATGAGTTAGGTACACAGGTACCTGTTAGGTGTTACTTGAAGTTTATGTTTTTGCTAAAACAGTTTTCTCTTTCTAACATCCAGTAGCTTATGAAGTTCACAAGTGCAGGTCAGAACTTATCACAGTGAGAGACACCTTCTAGGTAGAGTTGCTTAATGAGCCAGATTGTGATTCTTTACTAATCAGTCTTTACTAATCAGTAGCTAGCCTCCAAAGTATTAACGTTTTTTTCTGTTGAAACTCATGCCTGACTTTTATTACCATTTAAATTTCTTCTTCTTTCAGTTAAATTTTGTGATACCTTATTACTTAAATTGGCATTGCTTATTCATTAATTTTGAAATTGAAACATAATTAAGGGGGAGTATAAGCAAATTGAAGCAAATTTTGAGAAATGGAGCTTTTGAGAAATGGAGCAGAAGTGATGTTCTGTAAGAATAGTTCATGTACTTCTTAGGATTTCACTTAAATTAGATCTGATAGAGCTCTTATTTTCTTATTAGCAGTGATGTGGTGAAGGATATGGCCAGTTCTGTATCATAGTTCTGTACCAATTCTGTACGTTTCATTATCAGCACCTCTAGCTTCTTGTAATTCTCACAGGGAAAGAGGGAGGAGGAGGTTAGCTAAAGCAACATGGCTGGCTAAAGCTAGAGTGCTGTGTTTCTGGACCTTTATTGCCAAACTCTGTAGATACTTCTTGGAATTCCTGATTTGTATTCAGTTTTAATCCCTAGGGCATGGGCCACAAATTTGCTTGGAACAGCTCTGGCTAGTGGATGAGCAAGGAGACATGTGGTCCCCGGAAGGACTGTTGGCAGATGGTCCCTGCTTTGGGTCCATCAGATTCCCAAGTGAGGTGGTGGGGAGTTAATGTCAATTTCTTTATAAGAGCTGGTTTGACTAATTAGAAGGATAACCAAAGGTTTTTCTCCTCCTTCCTAAGTCCATGAGCCTTTATTTGCAATCACTAGTGTAGTTTCACCTTGATGATCATATATTTTTACAATGCCATCCAACCAAAATATCTGTGCTTTTCTAAACAGATTTGTAAAAGTAAAAACACAGTGTACACACCATAAAACTTTTTCGTGTATACTTTGCTCAGGTAGAGAACAAGATCTGAAAACTATTACATGGTGTCCTACTGGGGTCCATTCTGTAAGTCCAGGATGTTCCCGATATACCGACAGGACCATGTCCACAGTCAAGTTTATCATCTCATCCTCACAAACTTAGCACCATCCTGCATGTCCCAACTTGAATGAAAGCGAAGCAGAAGCAGCCCAGGAGTGATCCTGCATGTCCCCTTTTTCCCTTGCTTGTGACACCTCAGTCCTGTGAGAACTACCGTGTTAACTGTACCTTCCACACGAACACGCCGCCCCTCGCCCATTCTACCTTCCCCCTCTGGCCTTTCAGTGGCTTCCTTTCTCTGTCATGGTCCCTGTCCCTGTCCCCTGCTCTTTTGTCTCTTCCATGTAGTCGTCAGAGTGATTCTCAAAATAGGGCAGAGTGGTCGAGTCCTTTCCCTGCTCAGAGTTCCTCAGAGTCGGAATAGGGTAGTAGAGTTATTTTTAAGAGCAAGCGCCTTGAGATTAGGAGAACCTGTGTCTGAATCCTGGTTTTGCCGTTTGTGTGACTTATCAGGTTACAGAATCCTTGATCCTGTTCCTCCTCAGTGAAATAAGAGTAATACCTACCTCATAGAGTTAGGGTGGGGATTCAGTGAAATACTGTCTGTAAAACGTTTAGCACAGTGCCTGATACGTAAATATATACAGAATGCTACTATTATCCCCTGGTGTCATTTTTATGTCACTTCCAAGAGGCACTTTTTGATAACCCTGACTATCCCTACCCTAATACTATATTTCAGTACTCTGTTTATTTCCTTTGTAGAAAATTTCTAAATCTGTATTTTATTTATTTGCTGATTTTTGGAGGGGGTCTATCTCTTACTAGAATGTAAGCTCCCTGAGAGCAAGGATGTATCTGTCTTGTTCGCTCTTCCAGCCTCAGCACGTGGCCTAGTTCCTGGTGCATGGTGAGCACTCCGTAAATGTTTGCAGAACATGTGGAATGGTTGAAAGGCCCTTTGTGACCTTGTAATGGCCTCACTGTCCAGCCTCATATTACTGTCCCCGCTGCACTTTCGCCTCAAGGAAAACTGCATTACTTGCTCCTTTTATCCTCTTGAGCCTCCATGTCTTTGCACCTGTTATTTCCTTTGCCTGCCTGTCTACATGGTGATTTCCTGGTCATTGGTCAAATCTCAGCTCCGTGGCTACCTCCTCTGTGACGTACCTGATTTCTCCAGGCCGATGTTCTTTTTCTCCTTCCAAGTTCGCACTACACTTTGTAAATACCTCTGTGGAAGCACTTTATTGTATTGTATTGTAACTTTTTGGGGATGTCTGTTTCTACTATTACACTGTAAGCACCATAAAAGCAGAAATTGCGTGTTTTCATTCTAATTTCCCTAGGGCCTTGCCCAGTGCCTGGCACATACAAGTCTTTCCTAAGTGATGAATGAATTTGTGATTTAACAAAGGATCATGCAGTTGGAAAACTGTTGAATGTGTGTATTTTCAAGAAAGGGAGTGCCCTGGTGGCTTCCAGTTTTTTGGCTTTCTTTTTTGCTCTAGAGAGGAGATCTAGATAGTGTTATGTAATCTCTTTGAATACAAGATTATTTGTTTAAATTTAAAAATAATATAACTTGGATAATATAGATCTTCATAAATTATTGCAAAAGATATCAAAAGCTTTGTGATCTCTCAAATGCTATAAAGTCCAAATATTTGCACTATTATATTTCCATAGTAAATGCTATGAGAAAATGTACAGCAATAAATTTTGAAGCTTTAAACATGTTTGTGTAAGTCATCTTCAATGACTTAATCCATGAAGAACATCTCTGGCCTGTGTTTGCTGGACACAAGGGACTTGAGACTGGCATTCAGGGCCCAATGTTCTCAAAGCATTTCCGTCGGCACACTTTCATTTCTGGTCAGATGGTTGCTCATTCTGCTGGCCTGCCTAGGAAACAGTGGACCGCAAGGGTGTGCTGCAGAGTGGGGGTTGGGAGAAAAGGGGATGAGGGTTGGGGGGCTGCCCTAACCTTAGCGTGACCCCTGCCTCTGAGCCTCCAGCGGGCCTGCTATAGCTTAATCTTCCCACCTGTTTGCTCTTCCGGAATGTGTCTGTGACCTCTGTGTAAGAAAAATACTCCAGGTTCCTGTACAAAGTGCACAGGTGGGGCAAGAAAAATCGGGTTACCTGGGCATAGCGGTTGGATTGGGACTTGAAATTGTGGGCGACTTCATCAATCTGCGTGTCTCATAGGGTATTGGGTAGACTATAAAATTTAAATTTGCACACTGATAAAGACGCATACATTTTTTGGTAATAGTTATTTTTTCAATTAGTTTTTATGATATAAAAGTTTTTTATGGTATAAAAGTTTAATGGTATACCTTTTATGGTATAAAAGTTTTTGTTCTCCTTTACATAGCAGTTTAGAATTTACAGAACGCTTTCACCAGCATTAGTGTCCTCTTTGAGGGTTATCCACACAGTAGGTACATATTCTTTTCACTATCCTCATTTAAGAGTTACGGAAACTAAAAACTCAGACAAAGGAAATGACTGATCCATGCTAGTAAGGTGTAGAGTGGGGAATTTGAATGCAGATGTCTTCTCTTTTGAGGATACTGTGCTTCACTCAGGCCTCATGCTGCTTTTCTGTGATAGAGAGCAACACAGTTTAGTTGTTGAAGTACAGTATGGCTATAGCCTGAAATTATACTAGAGGGTGGAGTAATTCGTAAAAGGAAATCTGGTCATTTTCTGTGTGAATGGTCAGATCTTTGCCGACAAAATCTGAGAAAGCCTTTACAAGGATTAGATCCTTTGTGTAAGTGATGGGGAGCACATAGCTTATTAAAGAACGTTGAGAATTTTTTTTTTTTTTAATTTGGGGTTTGGCTATTCTTTCCTCTGTAGTACTTAAAGTTTTTTGCTTCATGAACCTGACTCTCGGAATTCTGGCAGCTGTGTGTGACTGAACCATTGCCCCTGAGGGAGAATATTCAGAGTAGGGTGTGCACAGGTAGCGGATGCATAAAACCATTCATTGGGGGAAAAATGTTTAACCTAACATACGTTTTCACCTCAGGATTTTGCGCTCTTAATTTTGAGTGTTTTATTATATACATATTTATGTAGAGTACTACCTGATAAAATTTTTAAATAAATATTCGTAGATTTGGGATGTATCCTTTAAAAAATATTACTAAGAGAGTTTGAGATCATTGCACCCTTACAGGATTCTTTATCTGGGGTCCCTGTACCTCTGGAATCAAGGGGTCTGCCAACTTCTTACGATTCCATGCAAAGTTGTATAATGATGTGCCCTTTTCCTGGGGTTGTGGCCATTGCTTCTATAGATTTCCCTGCAGGGAATGTAGCTGAACAAGAATGAGCCACCAGAGGGTGGCGCAGTGATTTAATTCCATGGAAGCATGTGCCGGTTTAGGCTTACACCAATTAGGATCATCTGTGCCCTGATTTTCTGTTTCTGTTTAATGAATGTATAATAAAGTACCCAATATAGTGCTTGTTTCCCCCAGTGGTAATGTATTGCACAAATATAAGTAATTTTTTCCCCTCAAAACCCAAATAGCAAACAGAAAATGAAACAAAAGCCCTGGTGGTTTTTTTAGGGATTGAAATACTCTCTGGGGGAATTACTTTGCATTTTGCTGACTGGTTTGATTCCTTTGGAGTGAGAGAACCAAAAAAAAGTTTGTGTGTGTTAGGAAGGTTGATAGGAAGCTGTAAGAAGCCTTGTTGGACACAGCATGATTTATACAAAGGTTTTAGACTCAACAAAAACTAGTTACGTTAAAATAGAAATGTAGAAATCTGATGGGAAGGCTATGGATAGCAGTCTTGCAGAATGTGCCGTTTATGATGGAAGCCCTTCATCGCACACAGGGTTATGAATAAAACCCTTCTTTCCTGTCTACCCCAAACACAGAGAGTTATTTAATGTAATGTCATAAATGAGAAAACCACAACCTTGCAGCTCTGACTTATTTTTAAAAACTATTGTGGCTTTTGGAGGAAAACAGACTTATCAGAAGCTGCTGTGGGGATGGGATGAATTAGTCATCTAACACTGAAGACACCTAGCACGGTGTCAGGATGGGCACATAATTACTCTGATAAAAACAAACTCAGCTTTCATGGAAATTTAAATCCATTCAGGGAATTAATGAGTTTTCTGTCACCGTGACAAAATACCTAAGATAATACATTTACATGGAAGAAAGGTTTGTCTTGGCTCACAGTTCGTGATTTCAGTCCCTTGCTGGCTGATGCTTTGGTAAGGCAGTGCTTCACGGTGGCAGTGTATGGCGGAGGACGCACAAAGCAGTGGAAAGCAAAGGCAGAAAAAGGAAGTGGGCCAGGGCCCCAGTATTCCCGTCCCTATTTCCGTAGGCACACCCCCCCATGATCTAACTTCCTGCTAGGACTCAGCTTTTAAAATTCTACCACCTCCCAGTACAGCCATGCAGGGGCCAAGACTTTAGCATGCGGCCTTTGAGACATTTTACTATAGCAGTTACAATTTTTATTTTTCTGAAACTTGGAAAAATAAATTCCATATAGTTATTGCCATATTCCTAAAGATCTGTACAGAGGGAGAAGAAATGGGCAAGAATTAGAGCAGGAAGATAATTCAAACTACTCAGGAAGATTCCTCTTTGATTCAGTACCTCAAGGAAGAAATACAAGTAACAGTGAAGGGATTTATACTCAGGTACATGCCTGCTTAGTACTTTCTTGTTAATTTAAATGTGCAAGACTAAACTTACCTCATGTTCTCAAAAATCAAACCTTTTTAATCCTTTTCATATCTTTAACCACTTGGTGTGTGGCAGACACCTAAGGTGAGTTAGCCCAACAGCAATTCGCCTTTTGGTACCCTTATCCTCCTGTGAAGACCCCGTGTTTGGATTTGCAGCCACCACTGTGTGGCCTTGGGGAGAATCCATGAGGGTGGGACGCCGACATTCCAGGGCTGGCAGATGGAAACGCCGGCAAGCGCCTCGCTTCTCAGTGCCACTGTTCCATTCTTGCCAGCCCTAGTAACACTTCCTTCTGTTCGGTAATACACGTGTGCATGCCTCGTTAACTCTTTTTTAAAACTAATGCTAACTGGCACATACACTGTAGACTTAGCTTTGAACCCCAATTCTCAATTGGTCCGTGGAATCCCTGGTAACATTTTTTCTCCTTGTCATGGTTTCATGTGACTGCTCATATGCAAGTTTTTGTTAACCCTCTTCCTGCGTTAATACAGTAATTTCTATCTGTTCTTTCTTCCCCTAGCTCCCGCCCCTTTATAGCCCATTTTGTATATTGCCACCAGATCTTTTTCATAGACCCTTTAGGTTCTGCGATGTTCTGGGTCACATTTACAGTGGGCTCTTTATCCTTTTGTATCCAGCCTGAATCTCTTAAATGACATTTTGGCCCTTAAGTCTGTGCGCTTCACCTGCCTCCAAACACATTCCTTCAGACCTTACTGGCTAGAGCTGGGTAACGTGCTGGTTCCTAAGCATGTCTCTGAGAGAGGGAGTTGGAATTACCCCAGACAACTGAGATTAATCATGGTAGAGACATGGCAGTTGGGGAGTTAACCACAAACACCTGCTTCAGTCTTGCATCTCAAACTGCTTACTGTCCTTTTGGGATACATTCCCTCACCTTTGTGCTTTCACTTTTCATTATTTCTTTATAGACAGTTTTCTCCCTCGCTTTCAGTCCAAATCCTGTTCTGTAAGTGCAAAAGCATCATATTTCCTTCTTAAAGGCTTGTCAAGTGCCTTCTTCTCCCCCATCTGTCCCTGCTTAGTAGCAGGACTCTGCTTGACGTATTTGTATATGCCTGTTCCTCAGCTGTTCTCATCCAGTTCACGTGAGAACTACTTCAGTGTGCAAGTTCCTGGAGTACATGAACAATGACTTTGAAAAGGAGTGAATGTGGGGGCCAGTTCTTCAAGTGTGGTAAGTACAGTCCCTGCCATCAGCCAGCTGCGAAGTTTAAGGGCACGCTTCTGCACATGACCACCTTCGCTCTGACACCAGTTATACGTTTAGGGAGTTTTCAATACCACCTTCAGATCAACAAATTTTTATAAGGACTCAATTCATTAAACACTTTTATATTTATAGTTATATTTATTGCAAGGAAAGAATGCAGATTAACAGCCACAAGACGGACACATAGGGGAGAGTGTGCAAGAGTCCCGGAAACCTCCACTGTTGTCTCTCTGTTGAGTGGGAATGGTCAACCTTCCCTGTTGTGGGTGTGAAATGCACAGGTTGTTGTGAACCAGAAAAGCCCAGCTAAGCTTTGATGTCCAGAGGACTTTTTTTTTTTTTTTTTAATAAAACTGGTACTTCACTAAGGCATGGTTGACTGATTACCCATGTAACTGAACTCAGTCTTCAGGTTAACTTGATATCCTGTAGCTCAAAAGTTCTATCATAAACCACCAGCCACTTCCCAGTTACTGTCAGGTGTGGTTGGCTCTACTCTAAAATTCATTATGACCAGATCTAACCCTAACAAATGATACTGTTACTGAATATGATGTAAGATACTTCCTAGAAGACAACAGCAAAGAAAGGCCAGTCTTTGGGCAATGCCAAATTCTTTAATATACACTCTGTGGTAAGTTTTTAGGTGGCAGATACTAATGTGGCTGTTACTAGACCAGCAAAATTCTAGGTATTCTAGAATAATCATACTTCAAGAGTAGTTAGCATTTAATGCCATTACATTAAAACTTTATTTTTCTACTCTCCTCTTGCTACCAAGGAACACTTCTTGCAATCATCACATAAAAGAAGAGAACAAATTACACAAGGTAATTAAGACACAATTGCCATTTTTCTTAATCTGGAGCAAATAAATGGTTTAGGAATATATAACAAAGACATAATCTGAGTGATCTTGCAAACATTTACCTCCTGGCAAGAAAAAAGCAACAATTTCTATTAAACTTCGGTAGTACTACTTAATTATTACAGCAGTACAAAGGCATAGGTCTTTCCTATCTTTAATATTTCTAGTTCTTTTTTTAACCCACCCCTTTCCTGTGCTGTATAAGATCTTTTCGGTTCTAAACTAAAATCATGAAAAGGATAAAGCAGCTCAGTGGCAATAAGACAGGAGAACAACTTTTAAAATAGATTATTTTTACAGTGGAGTTAGTATTTCTAGGGAGTCCTGAGGTTCCAAAGTCAGCATAATAGTGAATAAAAATCTCTCTTTTTTCTCTTCCTTTGTGTTCAACATTACCCTAGAAAACTCTCTAAGCCTTCTATAAAGGACATCAATTAGTCTTACATAAATCTATAATCCTAAAAAATTCTGTGTAATTGTATCTAACGTTCTATAAACGAATTCTAATAATAAAGTAGTGATTCTTAATTTAGGGCAACGCCCCCCCCATTACTGGGACATATGGCAATACTGAAATAGTTTTGGTTGTCACAGCTGGAGACATCAGGATAGAGGCCAGGATGTGACTAAAAATCCTACAACACACGGGACAACCTTCACAAATGCAAGTATTGCTAAAACCCTGTCCTAATGAGAGGAGAAGGAGAGAGGGAGAGAGAGAGGGAGAGGGCGAGAGTTAAGGGCTGTGTGGAAGTGTCTCAGCATTTTATTTTGTCTTTATAAATGTCAGTCTCTAGAGGTGAATAAGAGGGTAGAGAGGTCTAAAGTGCTTTTGCATTCCTGAAGGGCAACCGACCATTCTGGTTTTTAAGAAAAACATGTATATTTACCAGTTTTTTTGTGTGCAGTTCTGAGTGTTGACGAACAGTCATATTTACCACCGTAACTACGAGGAGCAGTCCTGTTACCGTCCAAAACTCCTCTGTGCTCCTCCCTTACCGTCAGCCCCTTCCCTGATCTGTTATCAAACACCGACCTGCTTTGTGTCCCTACAATTTTACATTTTCAGAGAAGTCATATGAATGGAATCATGCAATGTGTTTAGCTTCTTTCACTTAGCAGAATGCGTCTGAAGTTTTTTAAATTGCTATGGATGCTTGTTTATCAGTTGTTATCTGCTCATGTTTTACTATCAACACTCAATAACTTGAATACATCTTAAAAGATTTGCTCATTTCTACAAGGATTGAAAAGACTAGTCTCTTTTTTTGTAGTAAATTTTCAAATTGAATATAAGTCATATACACATGTAAGGCAACTTAGCTATTTTACCTTTTGCTGTAGAGAATTGCATTCATTTACCTTAATATGTATATGCTCAGGATTATGCTGAAAACAATCATGAAGATATGAAATATTCACCAAACGTGATACACATCCTGGCATGACAGCCAGGCCCCCACAGGAAACTGGTATCATTGTTAATGGGGTTGGCTAAAAGTTACCCAGTGAAGGGACTCACTGAGGAGACTGTTTGCAGAACTGTGGAGCGTATCTTAACCAATTTCCAGACATCAGCCTCACCAGGAAGCCAGAGGGTGAGTGTGATAAATTGTGTAGAGGCAGGCTCTTGGGTTGATGGGCATGGCAGAGGAGGAATGGTGGGAGTACAGGGCACCATGAGTAACCTATGTCCCCTCATTTCTAGTGTGTGGCTCTCTGTAAGCTCTGTGGAGACCTTCCAGATAGACCTTGATCATGGTAGTCAAACATGGAGCTTATAAGTCATAAGTACATCTTCTTTACTACATGAATTTCAGTTTAAATTTCCTTACTTCCTTGATGGCAGTCTAGTTTTTTTTTTCCTTTTAAAGACAAAAGAATGGAGACGTATAAACCAGAGTAACACAAAAACAATACAGAAAATACAAAATTAGAGAGAAGACAGTAGGGAATTAGCACTGCATGCTGTATTACAAATGTTATCTTCGCATTAGTTAACATAAAAACAATAAAGGAAATACCTTTATTTACAGATATTTCCTTTATTGAAATAGTAGGGAATTGAGATAGTAGAGAATTAACACTGGATGCTGTATTACATAATGTTATCTTCACATTTGTTACTCAGTTATACAGATGATGGCTCATTCGATTAATCCATTTTCTCCACCCTCATCTCCATTGTTCTCCCATCCAATCAGTCATCTTCCCTCTGATAATAACTGTACTTTTTGGTTTATTTACTCCCTTGGGCTCTCACATTGGGAAGAGACATGGCTGCTTCAAATTATGCTGTAACAAATATGGGTGCACACAAATTGCTACGGAAGCAGGTGGAAAAGCATCCATCCTCAAAGACGGTAGATAGGCAAGGAAGCAGGTTCACTATGGTCAAGCCCCCATTGACAAGCCCTCAACGCCACTGGGGGTCTGGGCGAGTTGGCAGCCTGCACTAGTAAACACAGAAAAGAACACTCAGCTTGACACAGGTGTGTGTTTTTAAAAGATACAACAAATTTTAGAACTTTGTATGAAGGGATAAATGAGCAGAAAGATAGGGACCTGGGCTCAGGGTCCCTGTCACCACATTAGGTGCCATATTGGAAAAAAGTGGGCGATTCCTGGAGGGACGGGGTCCTCCTGCCTGGGAAGTGACATAGACCAAGCATATCCACAGGAGACCTTGCTTTCTTTCCTGTTTTCCTGCTCCAGCTCATTTCCTTGACAAGAGCTCTTTGGTTCTTTATGAGATGGAAAAGTTCCCGAGGCTGAGCCATGGTATGATAGCAGTGTTGGATGCACACATGATCTCGGTTCAGACTTCCAGGAACTCTGCAAGGAAGAGACCGCTGTCCCCATTTTTGTAGAAGAGGATACTGACTCCGAGGCACACCCAACAGAGCCACTCAGCTGCGAGTGGGCAACAGAGCGGGGCTTGACCCAGGCAGCATGGTGCTAGGGTCCATGCAGGACCCGCCTCCTCCCAATTCTCTCTGCACAGGTCAGGTTAGTGCCTGCAAAGAAATAACCACGTAGGGAACCTCTGCAGTCTTGGAGTGGGGTGGATTGTGTTAAAGCATGAGAGTAACTTTTGGGGGGCAATATCCTTGCAAAAACTGAAAGACTCCAGCCTCCAAGCACTGGAAAATGGACAGTTTGAGAGAAGAAGTAGGGATGAGAAAGGTGAGAAACTGTGACAGCATCTGAGATTTTTTTAAAAATGATTTTTAAAAAACAAAGTGTAAACAAAAAGCCTATGTCACAGTTTCAAAGCAAGTACCCAGTAGGAATGATAGTCCCATGGTGAAAGAAGCCTCGTTTAGATAATTTAGAAAGGTTTGCTTCTTCAGCATTTTGCACCTCTGCTAAAAGGCCTGCTTTAAGTTTTGAATGCTTCACTTTTTCTAGCCTTTGGTTGGAAAGGCAGCCTCATTACCTTCATTTTTTACTAGCTGTCTGAATAGCTGTGGTTCCGATGGGCCAAGCTGAGGTAATGATCCAGGCAGGGTAAATGGGAAACCTTCTCCTGAGAATAAGTCATCAATTTAATATCTTTCCAGAATGTTACATTCTTTCCAAAAATAATATAAAAATGTATGCAAGGTGGTTTTGGATTGTTTTTATTCATAGAAATTTAAGATGAGCGTTGCAAGTTCATTTATCAATGTCCACAAAATAAATAATTTTTTTGAGACAAGATCTCACTGTGTAGTCCAGGCTGGCCTTGAGCTTACTTTGTAGCCCAGGTTGGTCCTGAACTTGCAATGATCCTCCTGCCTCAGCCTCCTGAGTGCTGGGATTATAGGTGTGTGCCACCATGCCTGGCTAAATATTTAAAAATGAAATGCACTTCATGAAGCAGAGGTTGAAAAGTCAGGGCTGAGTTTCTAAAATAACTCTGCTCAGTATCTATTTGAATTTTCCACACTCTTTTTGACATCTTGTCCTAATTCCTTTCCAGAGCTGCTATGGGAGCATTGCCCAGGCTGGAGCCAAAGTACCAGCTCTATAACAGGGTTTCAACTCTTTTCCTCTTCTCCTTCTTCCTCTCCCCTTTTCTCTCATCAGTCTGCACCACAGTATGCAGAAAAACAATCACAGTTGGCTCACAGAACTGTGCTATTATTTTCCTTGAACCAACACAGATTGTTATCATTGCTGCTGCATCTGACTGAAGGTGCATCCCTATCATTATCCTCAATTATGTATGGCGAAAGCACAAACATTGCACGGGGATACAATCTCTGCTTCCTAGCCAAATCCAGCTAGAATTTTAGACAAAGGACAGCTAGAGTTTTCCTCACCCAGACATGAACACTGTACCTGCATCCACGTTGTTCATGCTATGAGTACTTGCCTATGACGTCTCTCCACCTTACCATGTAGTTGCATTTATCTGGCTGTGAAAAGCTTTGTATTTATTGCTGTTTCATTGAGACACCCTTGTGAGTATTACGTTGTAGTACCTTAGGAATTTCAAAGAATTTCCAAATGAGGCCTTAGTACAATTCATAACAGCAATTTGTAAAAGCAGCTTAGTAGGATTCATTGCTTTCCTCAACTCTTTCTTTTCCTTCCATATCCATGCGTCAAAGTGTAGAGGAGCAGGAAGTCATCTTCTCTCACCACCCTCGCTACCTTCTCGTAGCCTCTGATGCAGCGTACTCCACTGCTCCGACCTTTTCTATCACCCTAGGTGTTAGTCCGCTAAGGTGGCAGCACGGCCTGAACAACAGAGGTTTATCTCCTCGCAAGTCTGGAGGCTGGAAGCCCGAGATTGAAGTGTCGGCAGGGCTGTATTTTTCTGAGGCTCTCCACTCAGCTTGCGAACGTTGGCATCCTCCTCTATCAGCCTTGTCCTAAACTCCTTCTCTCCGAAGGACAGCAGTCAGATTAGAGCCACCATACTGACCTCATGTCTGCTTCACTACCTCTTTGAAAGTCTTATCTCCAAATAGGTACATTTTGACATACTGGTGTTAGAACTTCAACTTATGAATTTTGTGGAACCCCAGTTCAGCTCTTAACACCTTAAATACTTGACACCCCATCTTCAATGCTTGCAGTTTTGGAATTCATTTTTTATTTTTATTTTTTGACATTTTTATTTTAAAAGTAAAAGAACAAAAACATAGTAACAAACAGACACAAAGTAGCACAAGAATAGTACAATCAAAACTGAATTACAAACAAGGTGACAGGGAATTAACAATGGTTGTTGTATTACATATAGTTTTGGAATTTATATGAAAAGTTCATCATCATATTTCCACCACATGTGTGATTTCAATTGAGTGCAGGCTTTCTTATGCAGAGCCCAGGTCATATTGCATGCTGAATTTTTATGCCAAAACTTACTGTGTTCTATTTGTGTGCACTTTTTGATTCACTTCTTTTTTTTTTTTTTTTTTTTTTTTTTTTTTCCGGGACCGGGGATCGAACTCAGGGCCTTAGTGCTCAGCGGCAAGCACTTAGCCCACTGAGCTGTACCTCCAGCCCCTGATTCACTTCTTAAAGTGTTTGTACTACACACACAAAGGTCAAGATCTAATGGATGATTGCTATGGATTAGAATGGTTCATTCCCTCAGAGATTCTGTGGCATTTATTCATCATTGTGAAAAATTATGAGGGGGACAACTCAGTCTTACTGGTCAGAGGTGGACATTCGGGAGGTGTTGTGATTTGAGGGTTATTGCAAGGAGAAACAATATAATACAGGACACATAGTTTATAAGACTTATAATAGTCACCCAAAGAACCATACAGAAAGTGCAGAAAATCTGTCCACACACTAAAGACTAAAGTGTCCAGCTAAGGGTCTGGATTTCATGAGTCCAGCTAAGACCTAGAGCACATAACAATGCCTCCCATGAGTCCAGCTGGAGACCAAGAGCCCATGACAATGTCTCATGAAGGCCTATTTCACAGATCTGTGCTGGGAAGGCCCAAAAGTCAGTGGTGGAACTAGAAAGCTTGTACCAGCGGGATGAAGGATCTGTGCTAGCAGGCTGGGGGTCTGAACTGGAGCCAGGAAATGACACTCAAAGTAAGAACCAGAGCTCCCCTGAGAAGTACCACAGCCATCCTCAGCAACAGTGAGGTCCTGAGCTCCTCGGATGAGGAAAGCTGAGTTCCCATCAGGAAAGCCAATGTGAAAGGCTTCTCTGGGAGACTGAGCAGTGTACCATGTTCCCCTTTGGAGCCAGGAAGCGATGCCCAAGGTGAGGACCAGAGGTTTCCCAAAGCAAACCAAAGCTATTCTCAGGGACAGTGAGGTCCTAAGATTCTCAGACAATGAGAACAGCGGAGTTCATCAGGAAAGCCAGCACGACAAGCTCCTCCAAGAGAACCAACAGCTCCTTACAGCTTCTCACACCACCCAACAGCTTTTACCAGCTCCCAACAGCCTCATCTCTTCTCCAGTTCCTCCTCTTGTACTGCCAGAAATGACCTCAGGTGGCCTCTCACACCCAGAACCATGCTGGTTCAGTTCAGTTGGGGGTTATGAGTTGACCACCAGTTGTTAGTCCACCACAAGAGGTGATTAGGGTTAGATTAGGTCATCTGGGTGCAGCTTTCATAATTGGATCCTGGTGGCTTTATAAGAAGAGGGAGAAACCAGGGACTATACACACATGCATGGCCCCCCTCACTCTTTTGCATGTGCTCTCTCCATGCCAGCAAATGTGATGCGGTGCAGCCAAGGACTCCCTGTAAGAGCCAGTGGAATGCCTTTTGGACTTCCAGTCTTTAAAACTACAAGCTAAATAGACCTCTTTTCTTTATAACTGCCCAGCCTAAGGCACTTTGTTATAGTGGCAGATATGGACTAATACAATGATATAAGAGGTTTTCTTGTTTGTCTCACAGTGCCTTTCCTACAAATTCTAAATAAACACTCTAATGTTTATCTATGTCCAACATACATATATACAGCATTGCACAGCTCTTCCAGTACACCAGGCACTATTTTAAGTGCTTCACAAATATAAACTCACTCCTCACAGGGACACTGTGAAGGAAATAATTTTTACAGGTGAAAAATTGAAGAACATAAAGGTTACATAATTTAGGTCAAAGAGTTGGAGAATTGTGCCCAATGTGGTGGCACATACCTATAATCCCAGAACTTGGGAAGCTGAGACAGGAGAATCACTGCAAATTCAAGGCCAGCGTGAGTTACAGTGAGTTTAAGGCCAGCCTGGAGTATACAGTGAGACCTTGACCCATCAAACAAACAAACAAACAAGCAGATAAAGAGCTAGAAAATGGTGGAGGCAGGATTTATATTCAGGCTTAAGAGCACTAACCTACCGGGCCCAGATACTCTCTTCTCATTTGATTCGTGAGGATTCCAAGTCATATTTGAATCCATTGACCCAATGATCTTTTCAATTGCTGACATAACTTACATGTTTACCCAAAACTTACACTGAAAGTCAATTCGAAGTCGAAGTGAAGGCCTTTGCAGGGTGTGCATGTCACTTTCGTTGCAGGGTTAGTCTCCCCAACTCCATTCAGTCCTTGATTTAGTGCACATCTGTCATCGTGCCTCTTCCAAAGCAAACCATTCTGTTTGATTGGATAGTATGGACAATGGTAATTGCTTCTAAATTAAATAAGAATCAGCAATCACTCTAATAATATAAACAATAACCTTTACAGCTTCCTCAGGCTTTCTATAATATCATAACCATGTCATATTGATGCAACATTTCAAAAGGGATTAAAAAAAGCTTAATACAATTTTAACATCCCTTCTGCTGTAGAAGAACAACTGTATCTGTGGTTCTGCATCTTGGATTCAACCAACTATGGATTTAAAATATTTGGAAAAATTGTTTTGGTTGTTACTCCTTCCTACACAATATGGTATGACTACTCTTTACCTAACATTTATATTGAAAGAGGTATTATAAGTAGTCTAGTGACGATTCGCAGTGCTCTGGAGGATGCGTGTAGGTCACATATATGTATGTACTACAGCATTTTACATAAAGGAGTAAGCATCTTTAGTTTTTGGTATGCCCAGATGTCCTGGTATCAATTTCACTTCGATACTGGGGGATGACTGCAGTATTGTCACGGGGCTTCCTTAAATAGAACATTTTGTCATTTTCAGATCAAAAGACTAAATAAGGGGGCAGTTCCATTTGCCTTGAGCTGGGGTTCAGATAGGGCTAGACAGTCATCCCTGCCTGGCTCCTTCTCTCTGCATACTTGTATGTTGCAACTTCGGGAGAACCAGAAGAGCTTTACTCCTTTGGGCCAAGGGTGCACAGCTAACAAAACACAACCAGAAAGGGAAGTAAGAAAGAAGCATATTTCTATAATTTAGAAAGGTTTGTATTCTAGAAGTTTTCCAGAAATTATAGATGTAACCATGAAACCTTACAATCTTGCAACCAGTGTTTGTCCCAATACTTTTTTGATTCTCAATGTATGTGTGGGGAAATTTTTTTTTTTGAGGCGTGAGTAATTGTAGACACCTTGGGATTGTATCAGAATTCCTTGAGCAAATGAAAATGGGGACACCCGGAGTGAAAGTTGCCGACAGCGAGGTGCATCCCTTGGGCAGGGCTTACATATTTATGAATTTCCTCTGCTTAGCTTCTTGGCATCCTTTATGAGTGACAATCACAGTTGGAAATTAGAATATTCTGTGAATAATTATGATGCCCTTTGCATCTATTGGAGTAATGCATGACATACTAAGACGCAAAAGAACTTCTCATCTATGGAAATTGTCAATCCAATTATTTCAGCTAACTCACCCATTGAAATAGACCACTGCCCAATCAGTGACTAGATAGATGATCAGTCGTAAAAATGGCCTGAAATTCCAGATAGATGGTGCTTGGACCAGTATTTAAGGTACAACTGTAATTTTCATAAAATGAGCAACTGGTTTAGCTACAGGACATGAGTTTAATTATGTTCCATGCTTTTATTTTTGGTGTCAAATCAAATGTCTAGATTAGTTATAACTCCTTCTCCTTGTAGTTATTCATTTAAAAAAAATAAGAATATTCCCCCTTGTTTGTAGAGGTTTAAAAATGCTTCTTGCAGAATTCACAGGGATAAAGAGATTTACCTAAGATTATATTTCTATTTCTCAGGCACACCAATGTTCAATAAAGTTAACCACTTCCTCAGCGCATGCTCTGGAGAGGCTGGCTTTGTTTGAGATGTTAATGATTGCAACCGCTGAGGAAAGGGGCTTTAGAGGAGTTGTCTTGTGTGTGAGACTATTTGTACCCAGTGCAAAGGTGACTAGGAATCTCGTTAGAACTCTTGTGTGTTCAGACACAGATAATCCGGGAGTGAGGATCCTGGATACCAGGTGTCCTCTCCCACCCACTGCGGTGAATTCTTCATGGCGCCTGGCCTCCCTTTGAAGAACATCCTCCCTCTAGGTTTAGCTGGGTATCTCTGAGCTCTGATATGGGCTGGGTCCAGACAAAGCCACTTTAAACTAGAAATACTGTTTTGAAAGGGCAGGGTTTCTTCCAGTAGCTTGGGCTGCCTCAAGGATAAAACAGTGTAAACATTACGTTTAGAGTGAGAGAGCTATTGTTTCCAAAGCCTTTACACTGCCACCCCTTTTGGTGACACTGTGTGGATTCTCTGATAACCAATGTGCAGCACTTGAATTTTAGAGCATGTCTCAGATCTTTTTATTGCTCTGGACTGTCTGCCTTAAGAAGCTGAATTCCTCTTCGAAGATATCAATGGATAAAGCAATAACCACTGTTGAGACCATGTCACCTTGTCTATAGATCAGTTGTGATTGTACTATTTTTTATGCTGATTGGTGTCTGTTTGTTAATATGTTTTTGTACTTTTATTTAAAAAAAAAAAAAAGAAGCTGAATTCCTTACTGCAACTTCAGACATACACTCTCAAAACTGTCCCCAAGTCACAGCTGCAGACTGGGAATCCCAGCTCCTCCAATCATCCACATGCTTGATTTTCTCCTTCTTTCTCTCTGGGCAGTTAAAAATCAAGCATTCATTGTTACGAATGTGTCATTAAAATTCTTATGCATACTTAACCAGACAGACATTTTTCCTGCAGTCTGTAGAAATGCTGCAGCTTGCTTCTTCAAATAGTGTAGTGTTTCACCTTAATGTGACATCTGAGAACGCTGGGGACTGTACCTTTTTCAGGTGAGAAGTTAAGCAAAGTGACACGTGACAAGGCAATCCAGGCCCTGGGGCTTCAGACAAGACCAAGACTTCCCACATCCTTCCCTGTATTGGGATGGGGTCAGGCATGCTGGAAACATTGGCAACTGTCTTAGGATCTCAGCTGTTACATGGGCAGGAACTTATAACATGCAAGAGCTTCTCTACTACTGCACCCAAGTTTTATTACTAGCACTTGAGGCAAGAGAAATTTAAAGTTTGCTGCTCTTGAATTGGTTTAATTGATAGCATTTGACAGTGAGATTTCATTTCCACGATTTTCCCTATTCCTGACATCGCTTTTGACTGTAGGAAAGTGAAGCAATATTATCCCTTATTTAGTTAATCTGTTTCTCCATGGGCCAAGTGCATAGCACATTGTAAAGGAAAGAGAGAACCTCTAGGGGTCAGTGCAGTGTAAAAAATGACCAGTGCTTGTGCCCTAGAGTGTCAGGGTTTCAATCCTGGCTTAGCTCCTATTTCATTCTAATGAGGGAACCGTCCTAGTACCTCATGCTGAGCCTGGCTTCTGAAGCAATTCCCTTGATAGCCATTTTCCTTTAATATAAATTTAAACATCTGCAATCAAAGGCAGCTCTAATTTGAAATTTAGGACTGGCAGTGCTGTTCTCAAATACAGTGCTTTTCACCTTTTCTATTTGAACCTAGAGGGCTGTCCCCTCCCACTGTCTTTTCAAAGCTTCATCCTAGGATGGGCAGATGCCTGCTGTCATTTCACCTCTCTTTAACTGTACCCCTTCTATTTCTTTTACTAAAAGAGCCCTTGATTTGGGGGAGTGGATGTATCCTTTTGTATACATTAGAGGGCCTTTTGTCTTTCAAATTTGAAAATTTCTAACTTCTTTCATTATGTTATTGAAGTTGAGTTTGAGGCCTGCAGGGCAGAGTATCCTGGATGTGAGAAAGGAAGATAAAAAAGTACAGGACACACTACAATGGCAGCCTGAGGTGAAGAATTCACCTGGGATCCCTGGGCCAACACTGCGGCATGGGCACTGGGAAACACACTGGCAATTTCCTGAGGACATCTGCTTCCCTCACTGAGGTCACCTCAACTCCTCCCCTTTACTCCTTTATTCCCTCAGGACTCCCCCTTTTATCACTGAGAACTCTCAATTAAATCACAGATGTCCCCATTCCAGCATCTTCTTCTCAGCTGCTAATTCTCTATGATCTCTCTGAAGCACTTGCTCCTGTGGGAACGTTTCCTTGTGATGTGTGTGCTTGTTACTCTTCTGCTTCTCACTTCCTTGTTTCCTCTGTTCAGCCTCTTAGGTCCATGATGTCACCATACCTAGGCCCCTGCCACTTGACTGACTGTCTTGTGAAATCATCTTGGCACCCAGGATGTGGTCTTAAAATATTGCTTGGAGGCTCCAAGCAGACACTACCAGTTGATTGAAGTTGACAAGATGGATGATGCTTCATTTCTAGCTTCCATTAACTGTGCCTCTCTTTCAGTTCTTGATTCCATTTCATTTTGATAGTCAGCCTGTCCCCGGATGCGATTATTCCTTCCCACAGTCCTAACTAGTACTCAGAAACTGAAAACACTCCCATCTTTATCTCTAGGACTAATTTTTCTTCTGACCTCTAACACTAACAGTGCCATAATCAATTGGATTTCTCCATCTAGAATTCCTGTGAACACTTCTGATTTAGCATGTGCAGAACCAAAGCTTTTCATCACGCACTTCCGAAGCTGGGTCTCCAGTCTCCTCCAGCTTTGTCAGGGTGTCACCCGTCCTGCAGCATAAGTGAGAAGTCTCTTTTCCTGTCCTTCAGTCCTTTGCCATTTTGCACCATTAACACTGCTTCCTACTCCTTCAACACCCAACCAGTAGCACCACAAATATGAAGCTACCAAGTGAGTAAAACGGATAATTATTTGTCCGAGAGAGCTTTAGCTTGTTCAAAGTCTCCATTAAACCACCCCACCCCCGCCATCCCATGTTGTGATAATACACTCTGAGTATAATGGAGCATCTTTCCTGCAAACACAGCCTCCTCTTCTACCCTCTCATTACAGGAAAGCGTCTTCCCCCATTTGTATATCTAAGGGAAAGCAATTGAAAGTAAAAATCTTGTCACGCTGCCCCCTAACTTGGAAAACCTTTACTGATTTTTTTTTCTTTGCCTATAACATAAAGCCCAAACCCTTTGCATGTTGGCCAAGACTCTGTCTCGCACTATTCTTTACTCTAGATTTACTGTGTATTTCTCCCCAGCATCCAGCTCCCATGACTGACATTTTGCATGCCCAAGGGATTGGCTGGTGTTTCTGGACATTTTTCTTGCACTTTTGTTTGGTGTATCTTTTCTTCCTAACTCTCAATTTGACCATTTAGCTCAGCGTCACTTCTGTGAAACCGTCCTGAACTCATCCAGGAAGAGGGATAAACATTAGGTACTCACTCCTCTGTGTTCCCCTAGCACATGGCCCATTTCTCAACAGCTGTATACACTGACTGCCGGGGTTTCTATCTTTGCCACCAAAGTCTAAGCTCTAAAACAGATTGAGGATTGTTTTAGCTTACGGTACCCTGCCTCATGTCCAGCCCAGGGTGGGTGTTCATTAACTGTATTGTGAATGAAGGAGGCAGTGAACGTGCTAAAGGAGGAAATGAGCATCATGGATGACAAATGATTCATTATAGTTGTACTTCAGGTCAGTTCTTAGTAAGGACACACAGAATCTAGAATTGCAGTTCTTACTCTGTAAGGGACAGAGCAGGCCCACATCACACCATTGCCCAGTTGGAGAGAGGAAGGAGTCTGTGGAAAGGTTTTAGACACTCTGAGTACTGTGGCCAGGTGTGTGTGTGTGTGTGTGTGTGTGTGTGTGTAAGGGTGCGTGGGCAGCTCTCCATAGAGTTATGAGCTTATTAGCACAATGAGCATTCTCTATTGTCAAGGGTAGTCAGCCCAGTTGATTTTCAAGTATTGTTTGAGCTGCTCCCATGGGCAAAGCACATAGTCATGTGTAGAAAGAAAGGGTTTTCGAGGAATGAAATATGGTCTCAACACTGAGCTACTTACTATCCAGCTGGGGAGGTGAAATTTTTTCAGAGGTGAGTTAGATAAGCAGGGTAGTCATATTTCATCACTTAAACAGAGACATTTTTGAGTGTGAATCTTCTATTCAGCACTCTATTTCAGGAGTCCAGCTGCAAAGGCAGAGTGTCCCACTTGGGACAGGTTGGAACTCCATCAGAAGTGGAGTAAGAAGGGCAGTAAGGGTTCTAGATTCAGAGGAGACATGATCGCTGTGGGGTTAGGGGTTCACAGAGTCTCTGAAGAGAGGTCCCTTGGTTTAGGCCCAAAGAAAGATGAAGATTTTCTATTGAAAATCTGTTAACAGATCTTTCTTTCTTGCCATTAAAAGAGAATAAAAACGTAGGTAAAAATGGTGTGGGAGAAGATAATTACACTGTGAAGATTAATTTTTAAATTTTTGATTTAAAAAGTAATGCACGGGTATTTTAGAAAGCTTGAATAAGGTAGGAATTGTGGATGCAAATTTTAGTACCTGATGATTTTTTTGTGTCTAATTCCTAGGGTACTTCTGATTTTGCAGGAATAGTTATAAAAAGCAAGAAGAATGAAGACTGATGTCTATGTTAATTTTAAAAGGGGTTGCACATTGTTGCAAACCTTCGATACCAGCTACTGAGATAGGAGGATCATATGTTTGCATTCAGCCTGGGTAACTTATTGAGACCCTCTCTTAAAATAAAAAAGGGCTGAGGATATATCTCTGTGGTAAAGCACCCTAAATTTAATTTCTATTATTGCAAAGACAAAGAAAAAAAAGAACAAAAAGGTTGCTTAGGGAAATGTTTTACTCATAAAAATACATTTATTTAAAACCTGTTGACTCCTTATTCTATTTCAGACTTTGTGGAGGAAACAGTATTTTAAAAGTGTTGTGGAAAAATTCACAGGTAAAAATTTGTGTTACATGTTTCACATGAATGATGCAAGGAATTTAGAGAAGGGACCAATCAGATCCATGAATGAAAAGCCCACTTGAAATGTACTCACAAAGCGTGATTTCCCATGGTCAGAATAATTCAATACCACGAAAGTGCTGACCTTGTAAGTTTAAGGTTTATACCACTGAAGATCCTCTCCTGTTTTGTTTCCACAGAGCCTCCTTCTGTTTCCCTCCTTCTTGATCTATGTTGCTTCATCAGTACTGTTGCTATTATATCAGCAAGAATATTTATGTTGAATATTGATGAGTTATGACCAGGTTGCAGATTATGCACAAGACTGACGTAACTTCCTTTATCAGGCTACATCTATTTGTTTACAAAAATAATGTAGTTTACTCTTCTCCCTTTTACGTATTCTACAATTTCAAGATTTCCAAAGTCAGTTACAGTAGAGGTTTTCAGAGAGAATCTCCTGTTGCTCACAAGTGGTTTCTCATCTGCCCCTGCAAGGCAACCTCACCGTCCTTCCCTTTGATAATATACCCTGACACATTCTGCCTAGGACTCTGGAGATGTGGCACCCTGCAACAGCACCTTCTTGCCTTTGGTGCTAGGACTTCTGCTGGCTGACTTGTTCCTGGTACCAGGATTTGCTGTGGGGCCCTAAAATTTGTTGTTCCAACTCTGAAAAGGGCCCTGTAGTTATTGCCCTGTATGACCGAGACTGCTGAGGCAACTTCGTGCCTGGCCCCTGTGCGGTGGGAATGCCATGCTATCGCAACAGAAGTATTGCGTCTTCCTTTCCCCAGCGGTGTTACACTTGCTTGGTACACGATAGAGCTACTTTTTGTTCCTAAAGTAACACTGAAAGTAAGATTTCCAGCTTTTATAAGAGGCTTTGAGCTTCACAAAATCCTCATATAAGAACACAACTCCTTGGACAAGTCGACAGTCTGAAAGAAAGGTACATGCAGTACTCAAAATAATCCCTTCTGGTGAATGTTAGATCTTTGTCATGGGTCTCAGAATATGGGCCTAGTCACTCCTTGTAGAATGAGCGCTTGCCAGAGTTCTTTTCTCTGTCTCTCAGGTCTCTTATCTCCAGAGAGCCTGCTCAGTAAGCCTGAAAGATATACCCAGATACACCTTTCCTCTGGAATGAATGTAACCTTGAATCAGGATGGAATTTTAAAATTTTCCTAGTTCGATAAAAATGTCTCCACAGTTGCAGCCAAAGTTCTGTTGCAGGAACCAGAAGAGCAAACCTTAAAGGCTAATACCATCCTTCCAGCAGAGGGCAGACATGTCACATCTGATGAAACACACAGACTTTCAGGTAAAGACTTAAAAATTTAACTTAAAAATTATGTTACTAGGTTTTTGTGTATCTTAGTATTTAAAAGCACCTAGATTATATTAATTAATATACTACTGATAACTGCCTAAGCAAATATATACTCTTGTGCTGGATTTACTTGTATTTCCCCTTTATATGGTTTTATGAATTCAGAAAAAGTATTTAACATAGAAATGGTTTTATATACCTTAGCTTTTAAAGCATAAAATGCTTATCATACAAAAGGAGATTTTAAGAACTAGATCTATGTTTAATCTGCAAGAATTTTTGCTTTCATGTCCTACATTTGGCTGATGGGTCTTTGAAACAATAATTCTGATACACTGATTTTCTTTTCCACTTCAAGATTATTTTCCAGCTGGAAGAAGAACTATCTGCAATTTCTAAGTGGCAATATTTTGATTTTTGAGTATCACTTTTGTTGACTGATTTCTACTGATTGGAAGATAAATCATGGTGAATGTGAGGGCTGATTTGGAGTTTAAAGAGTTCTGTAAATCATGTGGAAACCTCAGCCTTATAATATAGTGTGAGGTACAACTTATTACAGCTCACCCATTGACTACTGAATAAACCAAAGTATACAAATTATCCTGAGGTTCAGATAACAGGAAGTTCCTTATATGCCTTTATTTAGCCAGGGTTTTAAAAAAGTTAGCGTAATGGTGTATCTATAATTTTCCATTAAGTACATGTTCCCAAAAGCATAGTCCTATAGTCTCTTAGTTAGTTTCAAAGTTGATACAGGGCTTAGAGCTCAAGGGTACTCTGGGCTTTATGTACTCCCTCTGCTTTAGTTTAAAGGAAAAACTTTCCATATCCAGCACCACATTATTGTTCCAGAGACATCTCAAGAAAGGAAGAGGGGCAGAGTAAAAGGCATTGCAGTAATTGTGATGAAAGTGTGGGCACAGGGAGGCTCAGTGCAGTGATATTGCATGAGATCAAAGCTAAACCCTTGGACTGTTCCCTGTATTCCCTGATTTTTCATTGATGTTGTGAAATATGAAGACTGCTGGAAATGGTGTGGTAGCCAATTCTCTGCTCCTAACAAAGCCCTGGCTGCAAAGGGAAGGTGGGTATAGGAGTATGATAGGAGAAAACAGGAGAAATAAAAAATATTGCCTCAGTGAGGTCTCTTTTTTCCTGTGTTTTACTCCCACTGATAAGGTTTGGAGACCTCAAAGATATTTTGCCTGGACATATAAGTTGCTGACAAACTACAAATTACAATGCATGCTTCTAACGATATATTTTAGTGACTTACCTTAGATCCTTGCTGAGCAAGGTGTGGCCTGTTGGCCAGTAACTTGGGCATCACTACCTGGGAGCTCAAAAATTTGTGCCTCATAACCAGTCTTCTGAATCAGAGCCTGCATTTTAGCAAAATCCAGGTGATTAAGTGTCCATTAATATCTAAAATGTGTTCCCTTAAGTGATACAGATAATCTTCAAGCTAGAATTTGCCCCTTCCTTTTCTGGTTATTTTCTGGATACTGGTGTTCCTAGTACAAGGTATCCAAAACTAGAACAGTGATCTCATGAATCTAACGGTTAAATGGCACATAAAATGTGCCAGCATGTTGCCATTCTGCAATAGTACTTATATTTTTTATCATAAAATATAAGGTGCAATGTGACTTTCATTAAGCAAACCTGATAAAACTCCAACTTACAAGACCTAAAAGGAGCAAGTGATTATTCACATTACAAAAGAGTCTTTGCTTTACAGGGAAATTTTCTAAATTGTTCCTTTAAAGTGCTTTGGGGGTACATTTGCAATAGAATTTGACTCCAGTGTTGACTCACAGTCCAGTTTTGAAGATGGCGTGTGATACATAAATTGGGACATGGTTGCATAGAGAGTAGTTTTGGTCAAATTATTAATAAGTTTCTGGAAGAGCTCTTGACCACTCACCTCATTTCTTTTTCCCATTTTATCCTAATTTTTCTAAGTCTACAATCTGAAATAATTTCTTTTTATTTATCTGCTAACCCCTCTCATTCTATTGCTTCATATACTTATGAATCCAAAGACTTCACAGAGGATGAATTAAAAGAGGAGAGGCCTAAAGATGAATTCAAGACAAAAGACCCTTTAGCCTCATGAACAGTAATGGTGGTATTACCCTTGATTTGAACCTATAAAGGCCTCTCTGCTGGTAAAACCATGGTAGGGAAAGGCAATACATTCCTATAGAACTTGAGCCACATCACAAAAATATTTATCAAGCCTCAGAATATTACCTATGGTAAACCATATTAGAATAGCTGCTCCAGTTAATACCTCCTTCTGCAGTCTCATTGTCTTTGTTCATTTCTCTGCGACGGTACTTCTACTACTGTAGGTCAGGGAGTGTTTCTTCCTCATATGCTCAGAGACTAGATCATAAAAGAATCTCTCACAAGCTTGTTGGATGACTTAGGAAACTACTTTGCAGGTTCTGATCTTTTTTAGAAGGGAGCAGGAATTGGATGTTTGAGCCGAAAAGCTACAAAATGCTGGGGAAATGTGGATCGGTATCTCTTTTCACAGTGCAGCAGTAACATGGTACTTCTACAGTATCAGATAACATGAATTAGTATTTGGCTGAGAAATCGTGCCTGTATTTGAACATAATAGCTGTGAAGCACAGAAGAACTAAAAACAGAGGAGGAAGAGGAAGAGAAAGAGGAAGAGGAGGAAACAGGGAAAGGTGGAGAAGAGGAGGTGGGAAGGGGAAGGAAGAGGAGGAAAACTCTGGCTGCTCCGCTGAAAAGCTTAGACCACCCAGTTTCATCTCAGTCGGTTTATCTCAGGGGCCATAGTGCTTCAGAGCTGAGTCACTGCTTCAGTCAATACAAAGAACTCAGCGCTGTTGGAAATCTCCTTGTGCACACAAAGTTTCTTAAAAAAGGATGTCTTTTCTAGGCTTTGCTTAGAAGGGATAATCAGAACCACGTTCTTGTCATGTAAGTACTGAACTAAATGAAGGCTCTGCTCCAATGGAAACGATCCTGCCAAGGTAGCATATTAGTAAGTGGGTGATGCTCTACAGTAATATTCTTGACGCAGATGGTGCCCTCCTCTCTGAGCAGTATAATTCTGACTACTCTAGTCATTTGAGTCCACCATTTTCAGAGGTCTTCCTCTCAAGCCATCTGGAAAAGGCCTTTAATTAGAAATTTGTGAAGATATATTAGTACATAATGATTCGACTCAGCTTTGACATGAAAGCCACAGAGGTTTTCATCATACCACAAATCAAAGGTGATACAAACAAGGTTCTGGTAGAAACTTCTAATTTTTCCAACAAAAATTGTGAATGCACATAGAGAAAAAGGGCTGTGTTCTTGTCAGGTTTGGACATCTCTTATTCTATTATGTGAAGCATAGTTACACTCTGAAGAATTTCTTATGCTGTCCCCATACGGTTGTATTTAGAGATTTCAGTTGACCTAGTTGGCAGAAAATACCAAGTTTTGTGTTTATGAAGAGGCACAATATTTTCTTATCTACGCTGTTCATCCGTTGTGTTTCTAACAAAGCCTGCTGTTTCTGGCAGGCTCTGAAATGTGTCTATTTATTATTATTAACTCAAGAATGGGAGATGAGCTGCTTGTTCCTGTAGCTTTTTCCTCCTCTACTTCAATTGTTCTCCAGGATTTGACATCTTTTGTATTTTCCATGATGTAAGCTTTACAGTCACCACTGTTGACAGGAAAAGTAACTTTATGATCAGAATTAGGGCTGAAGTTGGATCCTCTGTTAGGGAGAGTTTGAGCACCAGATGCTTTCACTGCAAACGATTAAATACTTCCCTCCCTCTTCTACCTGCAGCACTAAGTACTGCTTCTCTTTGAAAAATCCATACCTTATATCCCATAGGGCTTCAAAAATAGAGTTGGTGGCAAAAAGAATTTGAAAGGGCAGAATACAGAAGAAGATGAAATATCATGCAGTAAATCTTTGGAGATAATTGAGCTGGCATAAGCAGTGGCCCAGAAGTACCAGATTTCTCATGAAGGGAACAGAAAAAAATTAAGGGTTTCTTGTTAGTAATTCTTGGAATTTGCCTGACAAGCTGGCTTCCGCTTCCTTTTTGGAAATAACTGATGCTGGGTTATATAAATCTTTCTGGGAATATTTACACTACTCAGGATTGTTTAGAAATTAATTTTAAGAATATATTGCCATGACTAATTGAATATTTCCAAAGTGAACTAAATATACTCCTGACTGAGTCCCTGGAATGTCAATCCCTTTTTCCTTGGGCAAGGATGCCTGTATAGATCATGAAAATATGTGCTCTAGCCTAAAACCCAGAAGGAAAATTTTTGAGAAAAGTGTCTGAGTCCTGGGCATTTATTTTTTTTTTTTTTACTCTAAGGTTTTACAAGCTGACTGATCCCTCCGACACCTTTATAATGTGGTACATCTAGGGACCTTTTTATGTGACTCTTGGAAGTGTGATCAAAATAATTATGAAATGTCACTCAAGCAGCTCACATGTGATAAAACAGTTGATCTCTAATCTTTTATGGCCTGTTTTAATGCTCTAAGCATTCTTTTGAAGGACATAGGAAGAAGCAAAGCTATTGATTTTTGCTCCATTTGGGGTGGGTTAGGGTTTAGTTGTATTGACAGATGCTTGTCCCCAGGGAACTTGTTTAGGAGAATAAATACATTTCTTCTCTGGGTCAGACTGGCTCTTTCTCCAGAGAGTTCTAACTAAGAGTGAACATGGAATAATTTCTCAGGTTCATGTTTTATACTACCGAAGAGTACCACCAGTTAGCTGTTATTTCTTTTGCACTGAAGGATTTAGAGTCATTGGGATTATCCAATAACTCAGGGTCATCAATCCCAATTATTCAAGGATTAGACCCTCTTGCCACAGGCTAGAGTAATAAGAAGAAGCTGTTTAATGATGCATCTAGGCTTCTCAAAATCTACCAGCCAATCTAAGATTATTGCATTAGCTTGTAATTGTTGATGTCAGTTTCACTTTATAGTCAGCCAAAAAGCTGCTTGGAGTACATGATGTGCTTGATGGAAATATCTGTATGAGAAAAATCAAGCTGTAGCATACTGGAGGAAGAATAGAGACAGGTTTGATCCAGGAAAAAGCAGAGAGCAAGGCATAGTTTAACTTTTATACCTTGATTGTTCACTGTGCTTGGTAATTATTTTTCTATTTTCTCCATCTGAGGTGGGAAAGTCTAGCTTTTTTAAACCTTAATAATAAGTTGTACACATCATTTTATATAAATAAAATATACATATCCATTAGTGATTGTCTTGGTTGCTTTTCTCTCGTTGCTGAGACAAAACACCCAACACCCAAAATGAAAGAAGGAAAGGTTTATTTAGCTTACAGTTTGTGGAGGTCTCAGTCCATACTTTGCTGGTTCAGAGGCAGAGTGGCACATGGCAGAGGGCAAACTGTTCAGGGCAGCAGAGCACAGAAAAACCAACCAGCCAAAGGGGGGAATGGCTGCAAACAGCCTCCTTTCTTCCCCTACATTGTAAACAACCTACCCCCACCCAGCGGTCGTGAACCTCTCACACAGTCTCCATGCCCTCCTCTTCCACAGGCTCAGGATGTTTACAAAGGAAGTACTCCAGCTTCCCCCTGAATCACTCAGCTAAACCTCTAGATTTCCCAAGTTGACACAATGTATCAACCATAACTGTGATTTTAATGGCTGCTTAGTATTCTATTGTGTATCTTCTTTTCCTGTGTTCTTTCCATATCATCCCACCAAAACCAGTTTTTAGCATATTGTGTGACTATAGACATATCTTCTAACAGATTTTTCAACAGATTTTTATTGAGCAAAGTATACTGGTGTTGAGGTGGGGACAGCAGCCTGATGGATAGAGCGGCAGGTATGAGTAAGTTGGAGCTATAAGCTGTGTATCCTGGGAAAATATAACTTCGTTGTCATATCTAGTTTATGGGGCTTCTTTTTCTAAAAACATCTTTGTTTCATTTGTAGGAAGGAAAAAAGTTGTGGGAGTTGGGAGATATTATTAATTGTATGTTAGTTTTGCAAACAAAACCTGAAGAGTTAGTATGAAATGCACAAAAGATGATAAAACATATGCTGAATTTTAAAATTAAAAAAAAATCATTACATTAAAAGAGACATCAGCATTAATCTCCTTCAAGATACTCCCCTTTGTTTTGAATACATTTATTCTATCATTCTTGCTATTTCCAGAAGCAGTTCTGGAAGTCGCTTTTGTGAATGTGTTTACGAGATAGGATAAAAAATATGGTGAATATTGCTATCAATCCATACAATGGAAAGGCAGGCTCATGAAAATATTACAGTGTGTCTTTATTTACTTTGTTTACTGGATCTGGCATTGCATGACTCTACCTCTTCTCTAAAGTCAAAATAACCATGAAAAACAAATGGTTTGAATCAAGTTTAAGACATGGAGAGAACCATGATAGTGTAAATATAGATACTCTTGAACGAGGACGTCCAGAACTGCTTCAGAAAGTGCCAAGAATGAAGGGATGTGTGTTTAAGTGAGGGGGATTATTTTGAGGAGGATTGATGGCAATATATCTTTTACTAGAATAAATTTTAAAAAATTCACTGTACTTCTCAATTATACTTCTCAATATATACACCCACATGTATAGACTTTTATAAAATTATTACTATATTGAAATACTATTTTGTTAATTATTTAATAAATTCTCAACATGTTTTCATGTCAATAAAATATACTTACTGATCAATAATTTTAATGTTATCTATTATTCCAGTATACATCTGTTTTTAGTCAAACCATAACTGATGAACATTTACTTGCCTTTTGATTTTCTGTTTTCTTTAAAATTATTAGATGGATACTTTCCTTTGATTTACAAACTCCTCTTGAAAACTAGTTCAAAAGGCTTCTACACCACATGATCATGTACAGTGACAGTAATGATTCCACTCGAAGTACCCATTTTCTGTACTTTTCCATCACTGGAACAACATGCCCAACACCTATAATGCAAAGGAGGTTTATTTTGGCTTATGCTTTTCAGGGGACTCGGTCCATAGTTGATTGGCTCCAAGGCAGAAATGACAGGGCAGAAGGGCTGGATGAGGATATTGCTCACTTGATGCCATCCAGGAAACAGAGCAAGAAGGAAGGAGCCAGTGACACGACTGTGTCCGGTTGGGTCCTGGCGACTTGCCTCGCTGACCAGGCCCCACCGCCTAACAGCAGATTCAGCAGTGAACTCAGCAGTAGATTAATCCATTGATAAGTATGGTGCTCCCATGATTGAATCACCTTCTAAAAGCCTCCCTCCACTCTGAAGACAAGAGACTTTTGGGAGGACAGTGTAGATTTAAACATAACATCACCCTTGTTAAAAATCAGTTAACCCTAAATGTATGGGTTTACTTTTGGGTGTACTTATTAGTAAAGTATGTATATTTCTGAGTAGAAATGTAAGAAGTGTATTTCTCAATGGAAATATAGTAGGTATATACTGGTTTCAGGGGAAATATATTTCTCAAGGGGAAACATGTATTTCTTAATTTAGTTTGTGCCAGTACCATGCTGTCTGAATTCTGTAGCTTTGAAGAAAGCAAGTTTTGAAATTAGAAAGTATGCGTCCTTCAAATTTGTTGTTTTGCATCATGGATTTTTTTACTTTTATGAATGTTTTTATTTTTATTTTAAAGAGAAAAGAAAACAAAATGACAACAACACAGATGAAAACAAAACAACACAAGAACACAATGATATAGAACTTCAAAACAAGATGGTAGGAAATTCACAATGGCTGCTACATTACATGTTGTTATCTTCAATGAAGTTGCTTAGATTACCAGATGTAAGAACGCAAGATTGAAGAAACAATTAAAGAGAATGAAAAACCCAGAAAAACATTAGAAACAATGCAGAGATTTATTAATCAAGATTGTAGGAATTCAACAATGGTTGTTACATTGCATATTGTTGTCTTCAAATTAGTAGTTCCCATTACCAGATATAATCATGCAAAATTGGTCAAAAAAAGATTTAAGCATTAGCTGTTCCTTTCAGTAAACCAGTAGACATCAGCACTTCAACTTTCCCAGCTGTTCTTATATATACATATACATTTTTTCCTTCTTTCATTTTTTTCTCCTTTCCCTCATCTCAGGTGTTCCTTCCCTTTGAGCAATTTCTTTCCCTTTTGCAGTATGTATTGTACCTTTCATATTTGTTTACACTTTCAGGTTCTAACACTAGGGAGACAATACGATGCTTACACATGTGGGTCCGATTTATTTCACTTATGAATATGGTCTCTAGTTGCCTCCATTTGCCTATAAAAGCCTCAAGTTTAATCTTTTTTTATAGCTGAGTAATGCTCCATTGCATAAAAGTACTGCATATTTGTATCCATTCTTTGGTTGATGGGTATTTGGGTTGTTTCCAGGGATTACCTATGACAAATTGCACTGCTATAGACATGTATGCACATATATTGCTGTAGTATGATGTTTTTAGTTCTTCTGGAAAAATACCCAGAAGGGGAATAGCTGGGTTGAATGGGACCTCTAATCATAATTTTCAGAGGAATTACCGCACTGATTTCCACAGTGGTTGTAGTAGACTACACTTTCACAACAGTGGAGAAGTGTTCCTTTTCCTGTACAAACCCTCCAGCATTTGTTGTTGGTTGATTTCTTGATGATTGTCATTCTTTCTGGGGTGAGATGGAATCTCAGTGTTGTTTTAAGTTGCATTTCTTGCATGACCAATGATATTGAACATTTTTTCATATATTTACTTGCCATTTGTATTTCTCCATCTGAGAAATGTGTCTTCATCTCAGATGCCCATTTTTGGATTGGGTCTTTGCATTTCTGGGGCCTGATTTTTAAAAATTCTTTATATGTTCTAGATAGTAGTCCTTTGTCTGAGGGATATTTGGCTAAATTTTTTTCCCAATTTGTGGCTTTTCTTTTTACTCTGTTGGTGATTTCTTTTGATGTGCAAAAACTATTCAATAAGATGAGATCCCAGTTGTTGATTATTTGAACTATTTCCCATGCAGTTTGGTTTTGTTCATGAACTCTGCCTACCCCGTCTTCAAGATTTCTATCTACTTTCTCTTCCATAGATTTAGTGTTTCTGTTTTAATATTTAGATTTTTGATCCATTTTTACCTTAGTTTAGTGTATTGTGATAGACACAAGTCTAGTTTTAGTCTTAGGCATGGGGAAAGCCAGTTTTTCCAGCAGCATTTATTAAAGAGGCTATCTTTCTTCCAGTGAACATATTTGTCCCCTTTGTCAAAGATAAGGTGGCTGTGTGTTTGTAGTTGTTTCTGCATCTTCTAAACTGTTCCATTCATCCTCAGGACTGTTTTTTTGGCAATACCATGCTGATTTTATCACAATAGCTTTGTGGTATTGATATGGCAAGTGAGTTCATGGAGAACAGCATTCACAAGAGACCAAAAGAGCAGGGATGAATAAAATTTTATTGAGCTGGCTGATGGATAGTCTCTAACCAGGAACCACAGAAGACGTCTACCCTGATCTGTGTCTCCCTTTTGGCTTAAGTACATTTTAGGTTGCTATAGTATCTATTACTTCATTTTGGGGACTCTTACAAGAATGTCTCACAATTATCAAAAAGTTGAATCACAAAATCACAGATTTTCACTGTATAGATCTTTTACTTCCTTTATTAGATTGATTCCTAAGTATTTCATTTATTTGGATGCTATTGTCAAGGTGTGGTTTCCCTAATTTCTCTCTCAGTGTGATTGTTTGTGTACAGAAATGTTATTGAATGTTGAGGGTTGAATTTGTATCCAGATATGCTAATGAATTTGGTTATTAAATCTAGATATCTTTTGGTGGAGTTTTTGGGGTCTTCTATGTAGAGTACCATGTGATCTGTGAAAAATCATAATTTCACTTCTTCCTTTCCTATCCTTATTACTTTTATTTGTCTCTCTTGTATAATTGCTGTGGCTAGTGTTTTCAGACCTATATTGAATAGGAGTGGTGACAGTGGACATCTTTGTCTTGTTCCTGGTTTTATTTTATTTTACTTTTTGGTAACAGGAATCAAACTCATGACCTTGGGCTTGCCAGGGAAGTGCTTATGCAGCTGAGCTACATCCCTGGCCCCTTGTTCCTGATTTTATTTTATTTTTTTATTTTTATTTTTTTGCAGTACTGGGGATCGAACTCAGGACCCTGCGCTTGCTAGGCAAGTGCTTATTCCACTGAGCTATATCCCCAGCCCCCCTTGTTCCTGATTTTAAAGAGAAAGCTTTCAATTTTGGTCCATTTAGTATGATATTAGCAGTTAATTTGTCATAGATGGCTTTTATCAGAGTGAAGTAAAGACCATCTATTCCTATTTTCTGTAGTTTTTTTTAAATCATGAATGAGTGTTGGACTTTGTCAGAACTTTTACTGCATCTATTGAGATGATCATGTGATTTTTTTCTTCAACTCTGTTGATATGGTGTATTACATTTATTGTTTTTTGTATACTGAACCATCCCACCATCCCTGGGATGAATCCCACTTGGTCATGGTGTGTAATCTTCTTGATGATTTGCTGTATTCTGTTTGCTAGTATTTCATTGAGAACTTTTGCATCTATGTTCATTAGGGAGACTGGCCTGTAGTTCTCTATTTTGGTTGGTCTTTCTCTGGTTTTGGTATCAGGGTAATACTTGCCTCCAGGAATGAGTTAGGGAAAATTGCTCTGTTTTCAATTTCATTAAAGAGTTTGAGAAGAACTGGTATTAAATCTTCTCTAAATTTCTTGTAGAATTCACTTGTGAATTCATCAGGACATGGGATTTTCTTTGTTGGTATGATTTTTATTACCTTTTCAATTTCACTGACTGATATTGGGTTATTCAGAGTTTCATATCTTCTTGATTCAGATTTGGTAATTCATATGTATCTAGGAATTTGTCTATTTCTTTTGTGTTTTCCATCTTGTGAGCATAAAGATTTTTCAAAGTAGTTATTGATGATCTTCTGAATTTCTACAGGATCTGTAGTGATTTCACCTCTTACATTCCTTATGGCATGAATTTGAGTTTTTTCCTTCCTTTTTTTGGATAACATTGGCTAGGGTCTTAATCAATTTTCTTTATTCTTTTGAAGAACCAACTCTTTGATTCATTAATTCTTTGTATTATTTCCTTAGTCTTCATTATATTAATTTCTGCTTTGATGTTTATAATTTCTTACTTTCTTTGGCTTTTGCATTGACTTGTTCTTCTTTTTCTAGAAGTTTGAGGTGCAGCATCAGGTTGTTTATTTGTACTTGTTCTGTTTTCCTGATGTGAGAATGTGCTGCTGTAAATTTCCCTCTTAGGACTGCTTTCATTGCATCCCACAGGTTCTGTAAGTTGTATCTGCATTTTTGTTTGATTGTCAATATTGTTTAATTTGTTCTTTAATTTTACCTGTGATCCATTGGTTGTTCAGGAGGGTGTTATTTAATTTCCATGTGTTTACGGGGTTTTTGCAATTTCTTTTGTCAATAAGTTCCAATTTGATTGCACTATAGTCAGATAATATACATGGGATAATTTTAGCTTGTTTGCATTTACTTAAGCACATTCTATGTGCTAGTATACAATGTATTTTAGAGAATATCCCACATGCAGCTGAGAGGAATGTGTATTCTGATGTTGTTTGGTGGAAAACTCTGTAAAAGTCTACCAAGTCCATTTGTTCACAGGTTTGGTTTAATTCTGTTATTTCTTTGCTAATTTTTTGTCTAGTTGATCTATCTCCTTGTGACAATGGGGTGTTTAAGTTCCCCATCACAATTGTGTTATTGCTTATTTGGTTTTTCATGTCTTTTAAAATTTGTCTTATATAGTTGGGTGCTTGTGTGTTTGGTAAATACATATTTATGATTGTGATCTCTTACTCTTGCAGTTTTCCTCTAATAAGGTTATAGTGACCTTTTTATCTCTTTTGATTATTCTTGGTCTGACATTCACATTATCTGCAAACAGAATAGCTATCCCTGCTTTTCTCTGGGTTCCTGTCCCATGTAATCTTGTTTTCCATCCTTTGATTTTCAGTCTTTGAATTTCCTTTTGAGTTAAATGTATTTCTTGTATACAGTATATTGTTGGATTTTGTTTCTTAATCCACTCTGCCAGTCTGCATCTTTTGGTAGCCGAATTGAGGCCATTTACATTGACAGTTTTAACTGATATGTAGTGGCTTATCTTTATCATGTTATTTTTCTGTTGTTGGTTTCTTACCTTTCCCCTCTGTTTAACTGGTTGCTCTGCTTGGTGATTCCTTTCTGTTGTTATTCTTGAAGCGGTGGTCATTTTTTCCTCTTTTTAGAAATTCTTTCTGTACTCTTTGGAAGGTCAATTTTGTGGTCATGCTTTTCTTCAGGTGTTGTCATGGAAGTACCTTATTTCTCCATTAATTTTAAAAGACAGTTTTACAGGGTACATCAGTCTGGGTTGGAAGTTGTATTCTTTCTGGACCTGACATACTTCTCTCCAAGCTCTTCTTGACTTGATAGTTTGTGTTGAGAATTTTAGCTGTGATTCTAATGGGCTTTCCCCTGTAAGTGATCTGTTTCTTTTCTCTAATAGCTTTTAATATTCTGTTCTTCTGCCGTATTTGTGGATCTTGATTATATATCTAGGTGTAGATTTATTTTAGTTATGGCTAATTGGAATTCTATATGCCTCACTTACTTGTATGTCAGATTCTTTTTCCATGCTTGCAAAATTTTGTGCTACTACTTCTGTGAATAGTCTTTTTATGTCCTTGATGTTGACTCCTGCTGTTTTCTTAGACCTATCAGTCTTACATTGTTTTTCATTGCATCATTTTGCAGCTGTTGAATTGTTATTTCCTGGTTTCTTATTATTTTAAAGAGATCTTTCCTTTTGAAATCACTAACTGCAGTGCTGTCTTCAAGGTCTGAAGTCTGTCTTCCGTTCTGTTCAGTCAGTTTGGCCAGCTTTCAATGGAATTTTTAATTTTCTGAGTATCTGTTTGAATCTCTTTTGTGTGTTCTACTTCTTTGCTATGTTTTTCATTCAATGTTTCCATCATTTTTCTATGCTTCTCTATTTTTTATCAGTGTCTCCATTTGATGTGCTGAGCAATTCTTTCATTAGTGTTGTCACTTCTTTTTGGACCTGAGAGATTATTTCTGATCTGATTTCTTCTGTGGTCTGATAGAGTTATTTCTTTACTTCAGTTACTATCATTTCAGAAATTTCAGGTGTATGACTTCTAATTTCTTCAATGTTTTTGTTTCCTGGACTTGTTCTGGGTGGGCTGGTCATCTGAGATTACATTTTGCTACTTTGTTTTGACATTTTTGAATCTCCTGAAGTTCACCAGTGCTCAGCATTTCTCTTGTAATAGTATGGGGGTGGTGTTCAGCTTATTGAAGCTCTCAAATTTCCCTGGGGCTCAGCATCCCTCCAGTGGTGCTGGGATGGTGGGGTCATCTTACCAAGGCTACGAAAGTTCTCCAGGGCTCAGTGTCACTTCTGCAGTGGTGGAGGGGCAGGGTGCAGCTCATCGAGGCTCCCTGATGGCACAGGGGCTCAGTGTCCTTCCCACAGTGGTGGGCAGGGCATGGCTTACCAAGTTTCTGAGGCTCTTTGCAGGCTCAGCATTGCTCCTATTATGTCAGAGGCTCAGTTGTGCCTTACTAAAGTTCCCAAAGCTGTCCAGGGCTCAGCAAAGCTGCTGCTATGGTGAAGTGGAGTGCACATATCAGTGTCACTCCTGTGATGGTCAGGTTGTGGGGCATGGCTCACTGAGGTCCCTTTATCTGTTTGGGATTCAGTGTTGCTCCCATGAGGGTAGATAGAGTGGGCCCTAGCTCATGGAGCTTCCTGAGGCTGTGCAGGGCTCAGCATTGCTCTTGTGAGGGTGTGGGGGTGTCTCTTATTTATTTATTTATTTGAGACAGGATCTCATTCTGTAGTTTAGACTGGGCTTGAACTCACAATGTAGCTTAGGCTGGTCTCAGACTCTCCTGCCTCTGCCTCCTAAGAGCTCTCATTACACCTGGCCTGTTTACTCTTTCCATAATTTAGCCATTTCTCTTTTGAACTATCCGTTAATGCCAGCAGATAATTGTATATTCATTTGAACTATGAGAGAAGAAGGCAGACATCTTTTAATCTTTCCTGACTTTGGGGCATGATTGACATGAAATGAAATTATGATGCAAACTGGAGCACAGTGTTGTGGCGCATTGTTTGTCTTTATTGACTATTCTGTGAAAAAACCAGATGAGACAAAATCATGAGCAGAAAAAAAAATAAAATTGTGACTACCATGAGCAAAGCAGCTTAAGAAAGAGATGGCATGAATTAAAAAGAGGCAGGCACAATAATTGAAAACACAGACTGCTTCCCTCAACTTATCAGTGATTTCTAATAGGATAGTAAATGTTTTCCAGGAGTGCAATGATCCATTGGTGTGTGAAAAAGACTATTACATGTATTTTAATTAAAGACAAATTCATTTAACATTATAAGGAAAGCATAGCTGGTTATAGTTGGAAAACTAATGAATTCATGAGTAGTTCAGCATTTGAATCTTCAAGTCACAAAGTATTGGTTGTCTGTCAATTCTGTGAAATGACTTCAGTTATAGAACATAAATATGTAGCGAATATATATAAACATTTTCAAGAGGAAAATAAATGTGGTACTTTCTTTTTTTTCCCTAAGAATGACCATGAAAGGTCAATTTTTTTGGGAGTGTGTGTGCGAATTGAACTCAGGACCTTTCACTGGTGAGGCAGACGCTTGTGCCATTGAGCTAGATCCCCAGCCCTGAATGTGATGTTTTCAAGTCAAGTATAGCTGTTTGAAGCAGCAAATAAAGTAGTGTTAAGTTGTAAGATAGTTCACTTTGGGAATCTGACAATCTTGAATTATGTTACCTTGGCCAATAGAACATCATTCTCTCTATTTTCTTTCCTCTTTGAGGAACTTTTGGAGGAGATTTATAGAATTCTCAATCTGTATATTGTGAACTCAGCCCTTATTTTCTTTCCATATTAAAATCTAATTCTGGGGAAAAATGATCTTTATAGGCAAAGAGGTTTTTACTGATTTCATCTCAATAAAAAAACATCTATTTTTAAATTTGTTTGACAGTAACTCATGTTTTGAGATCAAAACTTCTGTCTTAGGCCATCTGGCTTTGAGCATCCCTCATGCATTAAATTAATTAATTAATTAATTAATTTTTGTACATCTTGATACTGACTGACTTTCTTGGTAGCTTGAATCCAGTCAAATGGCCATCTAATCTCTGTTCCTTTTGGATAGGCAGATCAGTAACTGGTGAACTTTTTGGCTTGTTGCCAGTCTATGCATTCAGAAGTTGACCTAGGTATCTTGATCATTGGCTGGGCACCTTCAGGCCCCTGATTAAGGCATTCCACACTTAGAAATAAGCAACATATTTCTCCTTCCTTCTCTCCTCTTTACCTTACTTAGTCTTTCGCAGGTCTTCATCTTGTTTTTGACCACTCAGTACCCTCAAACCTCTAGAACTTCTGACTCCTTAGACATCCATCAAAGTGCACCTGACCACTTTACCTCAGTGCTACAACCTGTGCACTAAGGATCCTATCCTGATATGAAGCAACACAGTGAAAAGGATACTGGGCGTGGTGTCAGGAGGTTGTGTTCTAGTGTGAGTTTCTCTATTAGGGCATCTTCTTATCACATATGACCTTTCTGGTCTTTCTGTTAAGCTTTAAAAGTATTTCCATATTATTTAAATTTGTTAATAAAGATACTTTCCTACCCTGAATAATCTTAAGAAATGGCTTCTATAGCCTTATGTAGTAGCACATGCCTGTAACCCCAGGGAAGCTTAGGCAGGAGGTTCCTAAGTTTGAATCCAGCCTAGGCAAACTGAGTGATTTAGCAACCTTATCTAAAAATAAAAAACACAATCAAACAAACACACAAACAGAAGTCTTGGTGTGAAGACCCCGAGTCCAGTTCCTAGTGATAGAATTAATTACAATATGGTTGTTGGGCGGTTAAATTTCAGTGACAGGAGTTTTATTATTACAAATGACCAATTAGCAAAGCATTGGGAACTATATACTTTCTTCATCAGCGCTTGCCAAGGTGTTTCTCCTTTTTAAAATGAATTATTATTTTAATGTTATACATTTATGGGATATAATGTGCTAACTTGATACATGTATATAGTATTTAAAAATCAAATCTGGGTAATTAACATTTCCATATCCTTAAGCATTCTTTAATTTTCTGATTAGCACATAATAATTGGACATTTTTATAAGGTACAGTGTAATATTTTAATACATGCATGTAATATATACTGATTAAATTAGGTAATTAACATTTCCATGATTACTTTGTGTTTGGAGCCTTCAAGCTCCTCTCTTTTACTTACATTAAGAATATACCATAGATTATCATAAATCATGTAGTCACTACACTGTTCTGTAGAATACTTCTCACTAGCTGTTTGGGCATCTGCTGTCTAACCTCCTGCCATCCCTCTGTCCCAAAAGCAGCACTTGAAACTGTGAAATTATGATATAGTTGAAAAAATACCCCACAGAAAATACTCCAAGACACTGACATGAACATTGACTTTTTGACTAGGACACCAAAGCACAGGAAACAAAAGCAACAATAGACAAGTGGGCTTGTATCAAACTAAGAAGCTTTGCACAGCAAAGGAAACAACAGAATGGAGAGACAACCTACAGAATGTGAAAAAATGCCCACAAATTATTCATCTACCAAAGCATGAATACCTAGAATATCATAACAACTCAAAAAAAAGCCATAACAAACCCCTCAAAACCCAATAAAAAATAGGCAAAAGATATAAGTAGACACTTCTCAAAAGAAGAAATTCAAGTGGTCACTAACTTTCATTAACCATCAAGGAAATGCAACTAAAAATCATGACAAGGTATTCCTGGTTTTCAATGTGGACAGAATGCTGTCATGAAACAGTTCAGAGTGTATAGTTTTAAAATTATATCGCTTAGTCAAATAATTGAACTCTAAAATGCTAAAAGAGGTTACCATTTAGTAGTAGGATGAAAAGCAATTTCTTATGTCTTATATCTTTGAAATTTTATATATGACGGAAACTTTTAGGTTTGAAATCCCAAATAATAAAAAACACAGCATTTAGAAATAACAAGTAGAAAGTAACCATTGAAAATACTATAAACCAGTAAGTATATGTTGTAGACTTATTTTATAATATGTCTTGCTTTTTTGATCTTGGAGAAGAGATCTCTCTCTGCTTCACTTTTCTCCTCTGTGTATTGGAGATTTTTAACGGTGAGCATTAATTGAGCTGTATCATGTGCTAGACACTTTGAGGTATGAACAAAAATATCCAGTGGATGTTTAAATTTTAAAAATGACAGTGAAAGACACATTGCCATTAATCCTCCTCAAAATTCTCACTTTGAACACATTTATCCCATTGTTATTTCCACTTTCTGGAGCACTTCTGGAAGTCTTCTTTCATGACTGTCTCTAGTTGTGCTTATTATGGCTTCTTTGATGACATGAACTGAAGGTCACTCTGACTCTGGGGAAGAGCAAGAAGTCATACGGTGCCACATCTTGTACACAAAGTAGATGGTAAACAGAACAATATTTTTATTTGACAGAAGTTACTGTAGAAATTGGATCAAGGGATGATCAAACTACAGTGAATGAATAACTAAAAGTATTTATATAGTAAAATACATATTGGTATTAATCCCTTCAAAATACTTCCTCTTACTTTAAAAATACTTATGTTATTGTTCTTGGCTGTGTTTTACTACAACACATTTAAAAGATTTAAATATTTACCATATATTTCAATCCAATGCTTGCATTTTAAGGGGTGGAGATAAAACCATGACTGAAACATAATACTTTTGCCTATTTTAACTGAACTTAAGTACTCCTAATTTGAAAATTAAATGAGTTAAATGAGTTAGAGGAATTAGAACAATGACTAGCACAAAAAAGTACTTCATAAATATTAGTTATTATTATTATTATTGCTATGAATGTTAAGCTACTTTTTAAATGAGAAAATGAAAGACTCACAGCAAATAACCAAATTAAAAACAAATATTTGAAAGACAAAGTTGGTGTATTAATTTCTGTGGCTGGAACTAAATATTTGATATGATACAATTTAAAGGGGAAAAGGTTACTTTTGGCTCATGAATTCAGAGCTTTCTCTTCATACTCAATAGGGCCCTAGGTAGAAATCACAGCACAAGTGGATGGAAAAGGAAAACTGCTCATATTATGGTAGCCATAGAGAAAAAAGTGGGAAAGAGACAGAGGGAAGATAAGCCAGGCCCCCAAAGCCAACCAGTCTCCATCTCCTAGGAGGACATTCAGATATGAACTCAACAATGCCTTAGTTCACTGATGACGTTAGGGCCCCATGATCTGATCACCTTGCAGATGTCTTACCTCTGAACACAGGATTCATTTTCAGGACATTTTTGATTGAAACCATAACAGTTGGTGAGTCAAGACCTGCTTTTAGAAGATTCTTCTGGAGGAACCAAGATGTCAGAGTGGTAACAGCACAGAAAAAGCCTCTCTGAGACTTGCCATCCAGACACTGGGATATAGATACTTGAGTAACACAAGGAGGGGAGTGGGTCCTCCGGACCCAGGAAGTATCTGAAGCATGAATTGAAGCCCACAGAGTGAAGAGAGAAATTTCACTAAAGAAGAACAGGGTAGCCAGTGGTGGTGCCTTCCTCCTGAGATGGGGCTCACTGTGTGAGAGGAGCGATTCAAACCTGTGGACACATTGTAACTGCTGGCAACACTAGAAGCCTTCACTGAGAGAAGCAGCAGTGGAGGGGAGCAGCAGACATAAAGGACTGCACTAGCTGGCAGTGATGGCTTGAGGGCTCAGTTGTCCTGCACATGTGAGAAAAATTAGCCAGGAGCAATCTTGGAGAGGTGTTGGCTGAGCTCAGAACTCAAAGTGGCTGCTGGCTCCATCTAGTAGCTCCCAGCTGAGCTCAAGCTCGGGGCAGGTGCACTGACAGCTGCAGGTAAAATGAGTCTGCTCTTGGCCAGCAGGTGCAGGCTCACGGAGTCTATCCACTACACTGACAAGGAGCTACTCCTGGCTTGCCAGGATAAATCAACACAGAGACTCTGTCTCCACATGTTGTCTACCAGTGATAGTAGAGACGTACCTGGAAGTGGACCTTTATAGTTTTTCTTTTTCCTCTCTCTCATTTGTTTTTTTTTTGTTACGGTTTTGTTTTTTTGTTTTCTGTTTTTATTTCTTGCTCCTTCATTGTTGGATCTTGTATTTGTATGAGTGTGAAGGTGGTTTGTAGCCTCTTTGTGGTTGTGGTTCTGTCCTGTTCTTCTTTTTATCTCTTCCTTTTCTATTTCCTTCCAGTCTTCTGCACCATTTTCCCACAGTTAGCATGATCCCCCTTTGTTCTCCGGCCTTATTCTAATATTTTCCTGTTCTTCCACCTCTCTATTTTTTCCCTAACCCATTTTAAATTTTAACCCATGAGGGTAAAATTGACATATTATAGACTTGTATGTTGCATATAGTTTTCTGATTTGTTTTAGATTTTGTTACATAACCATAAGTCTAGTTTGTACAGTTAAAGGTGGCAAACTGTTGGTTAGTAGATGCAATTAGTAATGAAAAGGGTAAAATCAGAACAGACCCTGTAGAAACAGAGACAATCAACTATACCTACTCTGAAAACTTAAATTCTTTTTTTAAAGAGGAAAAAAACCCAAAACAAAATAAATCAACAAAGACAAAAACAAAACAACACAAAACAATACTATAAAAACAAGATTTCAAAATAAGGTGATAGAAAATTATCAATGGGTGTTTCTTTGTTTTTTAAAATTTATTCTAAAAATAAAATAAGGAAAACACATTAACAGACAGACATCCATTTACAAAATAGCTTAAGAACAATACAAGCAGTACAGAGCTACAAAGTAGTAGGAAATGATCAATGGTTGTTGTATTATGTATAGATATCTTCAAAGTGGTTTCTCAGGAGAAAAAATAGAGACATGCAAGATTGATCAAACAATTAATCATTAACTATTCCTTTCAGTAAAGCAATAGAAGTCAGTAGTTCAACTATGTTAGCTATCTTGTACATACACACATACATAATTTCTCTTTAGACATATATAATTTCCTTTCTCTTTTCACTCACCCCAGTTGCTCTTTACTTTTGAGCATGTTCCTTTCATTTCACAATGTCTGTCCTACCTCCTAATTTTTATTCATGCTTTCAGTTCCTTACACTAGTGAGACAATATGTAGCTTACACATGGAGGTCTTGTTTATTTCACTTATGAATATGGTCTCTAGTTGTGACCATTTACCTGTAAAAGCCTCAAGTTTATCTTTCTTTATAGCTAAGTAATATTCCATTATATAGACGTACCACAATTTTTTTTATGAATTCTTTAGTGGATGGACATTTGGGTTGTTTCCATGATTTAGCAATTACAAATTGTGCCACTGTGAATAGGGGTGCACATATATTGCTGTGATATGATGTTTTCAGATCTGGGAGAATATGCAGAAGGAGAATGGCTGGGTTGAATGGGACCTCCAGACCTAGTTTTCTGAGGAATCTCCAAACTGATTTCCACATTGGTTTCACCAATCTGCATTCCTACCAGCAGTGGAAAAGAGTTCCTATTTCTCCACAGCTTTGTCAGCATTTGTTGTTGGTTGACTTCTTAATGATAGTCATTTTTATTGGGGTGAGATGAAATCTCAATGTTGTTTTAATTTGCATTTCTTGAATGACTAATAATGTTGAATATTTTCTCATGTATTTATTTGCCATTTGTATTTCTTTATCTGAGAAGAGTGTGTTCATCTCAGATGCCCATTTTTAGATTGGGTCTTTGAATTGGGGGGGGCTCATGTTTTTTAATTCTTTATATACTCAAGATAGAAGACCTTTGTCTGAGCGACAGTCAACTAAAATTTTTTTCCAATTTGTGTGTTTTCTTTTTATTCCACTGGTGATTTCTTTAGATGTGCAGAAACTTTTCACTAGGATGAGATCCCAGTTGTTAATTCTTTGAAGTATTTCCTGTGTGGTTTGGTTTTTCTTTATGAACTCTCTGCCTACCCCTATGTCTTCAAGATTTTTACCTACTTTCTCTTCTAATAGATTTAGTGTTTCTGTTTTAATATTGAGATCTGTGATCCATTTTGACTTGACTTTGGTGCGTGGTGATAGACTAGGGTCTATTTTCAGTCTTTGGCAAGCAGTAAGCCAATTTTTCCAGCACCATTTATTAAAGAGGCTATTGTTCTTCTGGTGAGTTTGTTTGGCCCTTTTGTCAAAGATTAGGTGGCTGAGTGTGTTTGTGGTTGTGGCTGCATCTTCCAGTCTGTTCCATTGATCCTCAGGTCTGTCTTTTAGCCAGTACCAGGTTGATTTTATTACAGTAGCTTTGTAGTATAATTTCAGGTCAGGGATTGTGATTCCACCTGACTTGTCCTTATTGCCCAGGATTGCTTTTGCTCTTCGGGGCCTCTTCTGGTTCCAGATGAATTTGAGGCATATTTTCTCTAGATCTGTGAGGTATGCTAACGGTAGTTTAATGGGAATTGCATTGAATCTGTACAACAGTTTTGGTAGTATGGCCATTTTTACAATGTTATTTCTTCCTAACCATGAGCAGGGTATGTTTTTCCATTTATTGAGATCCTCTTCGATCTCCTTTTTCAGAGTACTGTAGTTTTCACTGAATAAATCTTTCACATTCTTTGTTAGATTGATTCCTAAATATTTCAATTTCTTGGTTGCTATTGTAAAGGGTATGGTTTCCTCGATTTCTCTCTCAGTCTGTTTGTTGTTCATGTATAGGAATGCTATTGATTTTTGTGTGTTGACTTTGTATCTGGCTACGCTGCCGAATTTGTCAATTACTTCCAGGAGTTTTCTTGTGGAGTTTTTTGGGTCCTCCATGTATAGTATCATGTCATCTGCAAATAGTGATAGTTTGATTTCTTCCTTTCCTATGCTTATTCCTTTTATTTCTCTCTCTTGTCTGATTGCTCTGGCTAGTGCTTCCACAACTATGTTGAATAGGAGTGGTGACAATGGACATCCTTGTCTTGTTTCTGACTTAAAAGTGAAAGTTTTCGGTTTGTGTCCATTTAGTATGATGTTGGCTATTGGTTTGTTGTAGATGGCTTTGATCAGATTGAGGTAGAGGCCATCTATTCCTATTTTTTCTAAGGTTTTTAACATGAATGTATGTTAGACTTTATTGAAAGCCTTCTCTGCATCTATTGAGATGATCATGTGGTTTTTGTTTTTGACTGTATTGATATAGTGTATTACATTAATTGATTTGCGAATATTGAACCATCCCTGCATTCCTGGAATGAATCCTACCTGGTCGTGGTGTATAATTTTCCTTATGGTTCGCTGTAATCTGTTTGCCAATATTTTGTTGAGTATCTTTGCATCTATGTTCATTAGAGAGATTTGCCTGTAGCTCTCTTTCTTGGTTGGGTCTTTCTCTGGTTTTGGTATCAGTATAATACTTGCCTCCAGAAATGTGTTGGGGAGAGTTGCTTCCTTTTCGATTTCGTTGAAGAGTTTGTGGAGGGTTGGTATTAGAACTTCTCTAAATGTTTTATAGAATTCTGCTGTGAATCCATCAGGGCCTGGGCTTTTCTTTGTTGGTAAAATTTTAGTGACATTTTCAATCTCATTAATTGATATTGGGTTATTCAGGATTTTTACGTCTTCCTGATTCAATTTTGGCAATTTGTACCTTTCTAGGAATCTGTCCATTTCTTCTGTATTTTCTATTGTATGGGAATGCAGGTTTTCAAAGTAGGTATTAATGATCTTTTGTATTTCTTTTGGATCTGTAGTGACTTCATCCTTTTCATTCCTTATTACATGAATTTTCGATCTTTCCCTTCTTTTTTTCATAAGGTTGGCTAGGGGTTTATGAATTTTAATTATTCTTTTGAAGAACCAACTCTTTGATTCACTAATTTTTTGTAGAGTTTTCTTCATCTCTATTGCATTAATTTCTGCCCTGAGTTTTATAATCTCCTTCTTTCTTTGGGCTCTTGGTTTGGCTTGTTGCTCTTTTTCTGAGTTTGAGGTGTATCATTAGGTTATTTATTTGCTCTCTTTCTATTTTCTTTGTATATGAATTCATTGCTATAAATTTCCCTCTGAGGACTGCTTTCATTGCATCCCACAGATTCCGGTAGGTTGTACTTGCATTTTCATTTATTTGTAGGTAGTTTTTAATTTCTTCTTTAACTTCTTGTGTGAGCCATTGGTTATTCAGGAGGTTGTTGTCTAATTCCCAAGTGTTTATGTGGTTTTTGGATTTCTCTTTGTCATTAATTTCCAATTTCATTGCATTGTGCTCAGATAATATGCATGGAATAATTTCAATTCTTTTGCATATAGGTAGATAAGGTCTATGGGCTAGAATGTGGTCTATTTTAGAGAATGACCCATGTGCAGCTGAGAAAAATGTGTATTCTGATGTTGTGGGGTGGAACACTCTGTGTATCTACTAAGTCCATTTCTTCACACTTTTGGTTCAGGTCTGTTATTTCTTTGCTGAGTTTCTGTCTAATTGACCTGTCTCTTTGTGTCAGAGGGGTGTTTAGGTCCCCTATTACAATAGTGTTATTAGTTATTTGATTTTTTACGTCTGTTAAGATTTGACTTGTAAAGTTAGGTGCTCCCTGGTTTGGTGCATAAATGTTTAGGATTGTTACCTCTTCCTCTTGCAGCTTTCCCGTAACTAGTATATAATGCCCTTCTTTATTGCTTTTAATTGTTTTTGGTTTGAAGTTTACATTGTTTGCAAACATAATAGCTACCCCTGCTTTTTTCTGGGGACCTGTTGCATGGAGAATTGTTTTCCAACCTTTAACTTTCAACCTGTGGATTTCCTTTTGAGTAAAATATGTTTCCTGTATACAGCATATTGTTGGATTGTGTTCCTTAATCCACTTTTCCAATGTTTGCCTTTTGATTTTTGAATTGAGGCCATTTACATTAATGGTTATGATGGTTATATGTTGGCTTATTCTAGTCATGTTATTTACTTGTTGTTTTCCTTCTTTTGCTGACTGTTTATTTGCTTGTTCTGTTTAGGGCATTATTTCTATGGTTGTTCTTGGCATTGTGATCTCTTTTTCCTCTGTCTAGAATATCTTTTAGTGTTGTTTGCAATGCTGGTTTGGCACTCATGAAGTTCTTCAGTTGTTCTTTGTCATGAAAATATTTTATTTCTCCATTGAATTTGAGGGATAGTTTTGCAGGATACATCAGTCTAGGTTGGAAGTTGTTTTGTCTCAGAATCTGTAATACCTCGCTCCAAGCTCTTCTTGATTTCATGGTTCCCGTTGAGAAGTCTGCTGTGATTCTGATGGGCTTTCCTTTATAGGTGATCTGTTTCATTTCTCTAGCGGCTTTTAATATTGTGTTCTTTTGCTGGATATCTGGGATCTTGACTATTATATGACTGTGTGTGTTTTTCTTTGGGTTATGGATCGTTGGGGTTCTATATGCCTCGCTTAACTGAACTTCAGTATCTTTTACCCTGTTTGGGAAATTTTCTGCTATTATTTCAGCAAATATTCTTTTTATATCGTTTGTGTGGTCTCCTACTGTTTCACTCACTCGTATAACTCAAAAATTGTTACGTTTTGCCTCATCTTGGAGTTGTTGGATTAATTTTTCTTGTGTCTTTGATGATTTTATGAGATCCTTCCTTTCTCGCTCATAAGCTGCCATCCTGTCCTCAAGGTCTGAGATTCTATCTTCGGTTTCATTTAAGCGGTTTTGCAAGCTTTCAGTGTAAGTTTTCAAATCCTGGCATGCTCTTTGGACCTGTTTCATTCTTGGTAATTCATTCCTAAATTGCTCTTGTAACGTTTCCATTTGTTTCCTATTTTCTTCTAGTCTTTTATCTATGTCTTCTCTATGTGTATGGAACATTTCTTCCATTATTGTTTTCAGTTCGTTTTTTGTCTGAGAGATCATTGCAGGTATGTGGCTTATTTCTGCTTTAAGCTCTTTTATGGCCTGTTGGAGTTGTTTCATTTCAGATGCAATCGTTTCATAACTTGCAGGTATGTGGCTTCCTGGTTCCCCTGTATCCTCGCATTGAGAACTTGTTCTGGGTTGGGTTGAGTTCTGAGACTGCATTCTGTTCCTCTGTTTTCCCATTGTTGGGTATCAGATTCAAAATCTTGAGTTGTAAATTCCCGAGGCCATTCATCAGGAAATGTCTGCTGCAGAGGCTGCTCCAGTGACTCCTTCTGTTTGGGAGAATATCCCTTAAGCTTTCTGCTGAGAGATTCGCTTAAAAGGCTGTTCAGATGCTGCTTTATGGACCTCGCTATTCCCTACCCCGAGACCTGGCTGGGGCGCATAAACAGCTCCACCCCAGGGACCCTGCTGGCAGGGGGGCCGCTCACGTGTTCCTCCCTCTGTGAAGCTCCTCCCCCACTCAAAAATCCTGTCAGGGTGCCCAGCCAGCTCTTCTGTCCCGGGAACAGTGCAATCAGAAGGGCTCCTCAGATGTCCCTCGCTGGGCAGGGTTTCTCCCCGACTCAAAAAATCCGGTCAGGGTGCCCAATCAACTCACCCTGGGATCGTGCAGGCAGGAAAGCCGCTCAGATGTATCTCCTTGGGTCGAGCTTCTCCTCGACTCGGAAAACCTGTTGCGGTGCTCACTTGGCTCACCCGTTCCGAGGTCCGTGCCGGCAGGAGGTCCCGGCGCTACTTCTCCTCCTCGGCATTCTCGCAGGAGCCGCTGACGCTCTCCGGCTGAGGATGCCACTGGCTGCGGGGTCGGGGCTCTGAGTAGGATCCCGTTCAGTTGCGCGGATTAGCGCAGTCTGTCTGAGGAGCGCGTTCTCCAAGTTTGCTCTGCTCCGCCGTCTCCCAAACTCGAGTCTGCTATTTTAAAAAGTGGAAATGAGGCATAATTTTGCTTTTGATTAGCTGGTACAGAGATCTGTTATTTAACTTTTTTGTCACTGAGCCATAATACCTGACACCCACAAGTTAAAGGAAGAACGGTTTATTTTGTCTCACAGTTTGTAGAGGCTTCAGTCCATAGTTGACTGCTTGTAAGGCAGGTGGGCAGGGCAGAGGAGCATGGGAGAGGAAAACCAGCCCATTGCAGGGTAGGCAGAAAGTAGAGAATGAGATTGGGTGAGGGAGGAGGAAGGCAAATCCTTCCAGGCCACACCTCCAGGGATCAAACTCCTCCGACCAGGCTTCACCTCCCGCATCACATTTAGCTATAAACTCATCTATTCCACTGAGTATCACACGCACATGATCCAATCACGTCTCCAACAACCCCATCAATGAGTTTTGGAGGTCTTGGTTGGGGGCATCTAGATACAAACCATAACAATCAACCTCCAAGGAGTCCAGAGAGTTAGATTCTGCTTAGCTTTGTCATTCACTTGCTGGGTGTTTGGAGGCAAATTGCTTTACTTCTCTGGGCCTATATATCTTCAGGTCTATGAAAAATTATATATTATGATATATTACAATAAGTATATAATATAATTATATTAGATTAATATATGATGAATTAAAGATTATATGAAATATGTAATGTTAGATTGTACTACTGGTATTGGTAAATTGATTGAGATGGAGTCCAACTGTGTTGCTGAGGTTGTTCTCAAACTCCTGGGATCATGGAATCTTCCTGCTGTGGCCTTCCCAGTAGTTGGTAGTGCCAGAGGGCATAATCGTGCCCCACCTACGCTACTAGATTTTAAATATTTTAACTGTAACTCACAGTGAACAGTGGATTTCACATTTATAACCCTGAGCACATGTACATATACATGATTAGATACATAAAGCTTAAATAAATGTTTCACAAAAATGATTACCCTTTGTTTCTGATGGTTTGGTATCTTCTGATATATTCTCCTCCATTCCATGTCAGGCTAGAGGCAAATGTTGGTGGAGACTCACTGCATTCATTTTACTCTTAGCCTGCGATCCACAGTTACATAAACACTCTTCTAGAAAGTTCTTAAGCTCTCTATTGGGTGAGAAAATTCTTAAGTAGATTATTATAGAGAATTGCTAGCAAGCAATAAAATACCATTTCTGGTGAATGAACAGCTCCTTGCTTCTTTGAAACTTGTCAAGATACTTGGGATAAACAGCTGTGTTTTGCCTGAAGAGAACGTGATTTTCTGCATGCTAGGTGAGGGAGAAGGTGTGCCAGCTCCTTGGATCCAGTGTTTTAGTGGCTGCCTCCCTGGCTGCTATGTCAGGTTTAGATGGAATCAGGCAATAGGGGATGTTTGCATTTCCTCCCTTCTCCTGCGCAAGGCCTCCTCCTGAAGGCTCCCGCCTCCTTCTAGGAAGGCCCAAGTGGCAGACATAGGTAGCTATGGTACAGTGCAGGCAGGCTGGGGTCAAGCATGTCCGTGGGGAGCCTGCTGAGTTCCCAACTTGTTCGCATTCAACGTTTTAAGTAGAACAGAGGCTGAAGCTCATCCTTAATGCTTGAGGGCAAACTGCAAACTATGAGAACACAGAATCAAGTCAGGCTGGCCAAGCCTCATTTCCTCTACTGTAGCCTGTCTGCCTACACCAGTCTTTTCTCCTTTCTTCCCTGCTCCCTGAATTCTTGGGGCTATTTGGTTTTATATTTTATTTGTTTTCGACTGCCCCACTTGAGTCTCAGCCATGTGACTCTCCTTGAGCATCAGTGACACTACAGTGTCTGCAGTCTCTGCTGCAAAGTGTCAAAACTTGTCATTCAACTTCCGGGAAGATGGCGACCGGGTAGGCAGCAGAGAGAGAACCTCCCAGAGGATTACCACCCAAACAATGAAATATAGCAATATGAAGACAGAAATAAGGACTTCCGGGAAGAAGATGAACAGCCGAGAGAGCAAGTGTGGAGGGAAGAACGGCTTCAGCTCCTGAACCCGACAGAGAACGCGCTACTGGGACAAACTGCACCAAACCGGGCAGCGCTCCGGGATCCCGCTCAGAACCCCACCCCCGCAGCCAGCGCTGTGCGAACTGGAGCAACAGCGACCGGCCGGCGGGATTTCTGAGTCGGGGAAAATCTCCATCCAGGGAAAAACATC